>SNQN01000150.1:179426-205243 GCA_008642245.1 Bassia scoparia
AACACCGTGTCAAATTGATATGGAACATCTAATAAAAACGGAGAGAGTAATATATTATGCATACATACATAATAATAAATTTCTTACTTATTACATATGACAAGGTTAACAAATTAATTACATAAAAAATGAATAAAAATAAGAAAAATATAAGAAGAAAAACAGATAATGAAGACGAGAGAATCAAGAATAATAATGAGTATAATTTATTCATAAACAGTTTGTTAAAGGCTCGATTAACGTTTGGTCAAAGTTCGACTCGATCTAGACTTGAGTCAATAAGTTTTGAGTTCGGTTCGAACTCAAAAAAGTTTAAAAGAACACGAGACGAGCTGACCAAAGCTAGGTCTCGGTTCGACCGATAATCACCCCTAAGGCCCACATTAAGATTCTATCGTAATATATCCCATAATAATATGCGCAATAATTATTTATTTTTATATATATTTTTCATTTCACGGAGTAATACTAGACTATTATACTACCAATTATTAGTCAAACTTGTTATGCGATTTTTAATTTTAAAAATTGAAAAAATTGATGACTCGGCAAAAAATAAATAGGTTACAACCAGTAAAGGTGAGCATGGGTCGTGCCTCATGGGTACACTGGTTATGTCTGTATGAGTCAAGGCCTCAAGGGTAACATCATGTCGTGTCAAGCTCGTGTTAAGTTTCTAAAAATAAAGCTCGTATCCAGCCTAGTTCACGTTTCGTGACGTGCCAGCCCCGTGCCTTACTTATAATTTTTTATATTTTATACATTTCTCTCTAAAAAGTGCGTATTCACGTGAGAGACGGTCTACGTGCTCTCGTGTCGGGCTCGTGTCGGGCTCGTGTCCACTTTTAATTAAAAAATGTTGTTCACGATTTATCCACGACTTTTTGTCGTAACAAACTTGTGTTGGCCCATGCTCAGCTCGTGCCGAGCGGTGCTGACCCTCATGTCTGCCCTACCCATGTCCAACTCTAGTTAGAGGAATAGATCATACATGCCTCACATCAATCACATGCATGTATGCGGGCTTTCATTCTTTAGACTACATTACATTGGTTGGCCATTGCGTTTATTGATTTTGGTTTGATTGAGCGTAAAACATTTAAAAGTTTATTTACAGTATTTGATTATTAGTTACTCTATATATACTTCCTTTATTTTTTTTTATACCTACACCATTTTCATATTAGGAAATTGCAAATTATTTTCATCATTGATTACATTTCTGAAAAAAAGATTCTATGTATCTCTCCTATCAATCTATCACACGAGTCCATTTTTTCTCCTTCAATTCTCTCTATTTCTTTTATCTTGTTAAAAATTTATCTATTTTCAAATGTGACTCTATGAGAGTATAAAATAATGAAAAAAAAGAGAAAGTATTACTTTATTTGTCAGAAAGTAGGTGATGCTTAACTTAAATCTAAACTAGCTAATCTCCAAGCATATGCTTGAATTTTAAATAAAAAAAAATTCTCGAAACAAATTAAAATTGATATTCTAATTATTAAAATAAATGATTTATGTCACATTTTATTGTAGGGTTTTTAAAGATGGAGACTTTTTAAGTGTGTATAGAACAATAAATATATAACTTTGTGATGTTTTTTTTATTAACTTTGGCTAAAAAATAATTGTGTTATTTTCTTGAAACTGTTTTACGTCGCGTGTAATCCAGTTGAGTTCTTCGTAACTTTGACACAAAGTATTTTGTAAATACCCACAAATTCCATTATAACAACTCCGTATTCTTCTGATTATTTCTATTCTCTATATTTAGGTTCTGCATCATATGCGTTTTAGGAAGCAAAAGATGTTTTTTTTAATGATTTTGTTTATTTAATCATGTTTCTTTTTACGGGATATCATATATGATGGAATTTAATTCTTATCAGATGTTTAGCTACTTCCAGGCTCTATACAGATCTATGGATAATGTTACAAGGGCATATACTGATTAAATTAATACTTTAAATTAATTAAAATTTGATATTGTATAAATTATAGATTATTTAAAAATACGTTTTATTATAGCTGTCACTTTTTTGAGTTTTTATGAGGAATTTTTGTAGTATATTGATAAATAATTTTATATAAAAACAGATTGTTAATCTCACAATTGCTTTTTTTACAATTTATATATGGGTTAATCAAGATGTTACAGACAGAAATTCGTGAGAAAAAGATTTGAAAAGTGGCAGTTTGCTTAATCAAATTAGAGAAAAATAGCAAATAAAATCATTCATCTTCTCTAATATTTATGTATATTTGCAATTTTATAGCATTTATTTTGCAGACTTGCGACTATAAATAATCATTTTACCTAAGAATTACCAAGATCAAATTTTTTTTTGATAATTTTGGTTTTTTAACAATTTGTTTTTGTTCGGGTTTTCATTGTATTTTTTTTTTGTAAAAAAAAGAAGTGATTTACAGAAAATGCATCTATCGAGTAAATTTTTTCACAAAATTTTCTATAATCGATGTTTGGTAAATAGTTGGAGCTAAAAAATAAATGAAGGGTATTCGGGTGTACGTTGAAAAAAATAGACCATCGAGTTTATGTAAAAGAAAAAACAAAAACGTTGAAGTAGCTAGAGTGATTGACAGAAAACATCTTCACATGTCTGTATTAATAGTCTCTCTAATGAAATTGGGTAATTTTTTAGATGAGAAAATATAAGATTTTCCCAACAAACTTGGAGATAATGCTTGGTTTTCGGTTTCATTATTTCTGGCTTTTTCTTACTTCTTTTTTTTCATCTGCCTTATTAATAATGATGAACGTAACACACTAACAAAAATATAATATTTACAGATACAAGAAATATGATTCAATCTGGAACCGGAAAGAGACCATTTATTAATATATTATATCACACATCTGTGAAGTATTATATATATATATAATATATATTATATATAGATAGTATATGTATATATATATATAATCGTATTGGCTTAAAAGTGTCAAATCAAGTATAAATAAGAATTGATAGCTATTGAGCATAAGATATCATGATAAAATGCCATTGTTTAAGGACTGTTAGTTTGAATTTCTCTAAAGAGGGCGATCCATTTGACCTGTTTTTACGTCAGTGCCAAAGTCTGCATGTGGTGTCCATGTAAGTGAAGGGAATTGCTCAGTGTGTAGCCTTTAATGGACCATAAAGTCTGTGTATGCCAATGTGGCTGAAGAACACCGCCACTGATATTCTGCTTCTTCTTGTGGGCTCGCATCTATGAATCACGCGCTTGCATGCTTGTCTTCGATGAACTGCTAAATAAAAGTTATTTAATAAGAATAACATATATAAAATATGACGTTAAGTTTAGAGAAACATAGCAACAGCGAACTTGCTGAAGTTGTCCGTGTTATAAAAGAGCACAGGGCTAGGGGAATCGAACACGCTGATCTTGTGGCAAAACTCCAAGCCACAACCGGACTGGAGGAGAATAGTTAGCACGCTCGTTATTGGCGTTTTGCAATTCCAAGGCTAGGTCGGCGTTGGGGTGATGGGGTATAGTTGCCTAGTAGCATGAGCTTGGGAAATTCTAGTCTTTGAGTGGTTGGTTTTCAACACGAGGGCCCATTGATCATCATTCAGGCAACGTATCGCCTAATTTGAGTCTGCGCGTAAATTGAAAAAGATGTCCCTGCACAACATTGTATAAATTATAATCAATGACGTACTTACTAGCTAGAGGTAGATTTTTTTTTTAAGTGACGATAAAGAATCATTAATGAAAGCCTGACGACCATCTAAATAAGCATCACAGAAAGTAAAATATATCGAAATTAACAGTACATTAGTAGTACACTCATATGATCTAATACGGAGTATGTGTATAATTTTTTTTGACATTTTTCGAGGACGCGATTTTAATTTCTTATATCTTAAGATTTTAACGCGAGTACATAAGAAAAAATATAATAATTATATATTTAAAATCTGTGTCGAAATGAATCAAACAAAATCTCAACATGACTTGTTTTAACTTGTGCATATAAAATATATTGAAAATTTACAAAGTGAATAGTCATAATTCTCAAACATCCAGTGAGCATACTATTGTAGGTTTTTTAAATAGCAATAAATTATTTGTTAAGTCAAACGCATTAAAATTAAATCTGGTCAAGAATTGTCTTCTCAATACTAGCTATACTTCTTATAATCACCGTCTGATTTTAAGGGGCTATTTTCTAAGAAAATAAGATTACAGTAAGATTGTTCCGCCTATATATAATACAGTCGAGCATTTTTCAAGGAAAAACTTATTATAGCTTTAGTAATAAGATAATTCACGAGACTCACGTACATTTTTTTTTTCAAAGTCACAGATTGTCTTAGTGAAATGAAGCAAAACTTGACAACACCACTTTGTTTGTGACACCGACGGAGTATATAACATATTCACGAACCCTCAACTACAGTATTATGATTGATTTAAATTTGTTGGTGGTTGGTTATAAGACTCATAAGTCATAACTAAATGCGGAAGTAAAGATTGATCTTAATTTTTACATGTACAAAATTACTCGTAATTTCGTAAATTGGGCACATGAGACTTAGGTTTGATTAACTTCCCACCTATAATAGGTGGCCGTAAATGCGCACATAACAAGGAAAGAAAGATTGAACGAAGTTGGTTGAACAAATCTGTAAAAATATAAATCTAATAGAGTTAAGAGATGTYGAATGTAGTTTTTTTTAAGAAAGATGTACACACAAAATCCCAACTCGTTTTCGCCTCGAATTCAATTTCAATTAGTATATTATACACCACACCTACCTTATAATATGCATCCCTTTCCCCTTCACATGTAATTAGGGGTTTTGTTATTTTAGTTGAGTTATTTATTTATTTAATTTGATTTAAAAAAGAAATAATGTTTTTTTAATTAAATACTCCGTATTTCGTAATTACGTGAAAGTAAAGGGGAGTGATGCATATTATAAGGCGGGAGATAGGCATATATAATAATTTGCGTCAAAATTTTGCCCCAAAAGCCCAGCCCATTTTCTCTTCAAGCCCAAACAACACTATCAAATGACTGCCTTAAGAGTTAAGACCCAAAGTCTAAACTCGTTTTGGCCCGAAATACCGACCCAACCCCCAATACATAAGGACCAAACCCGGACCCAAACCATCCGGAGTTCGGATGAAGATTAAACCTCATTTTTTCGACTCAAAGCACGACCCGACCCTCTATTATTTGATATGGCCTCTAAAGATGAGTCAAAGAACCCAATGATCATTTGCTATATATGTTGTTCGCTAAAAAATTATTTACGACCATTTATAAAAAGTATACTATCTGTGCATTACACGAGAATCAAAACCAACAATCGATTAATTATACCAATATCATATCGGAAAAAATAAACAAACCTGCAAGCAACGGGCACATCTCCGGGGCGAGGCGGGTTAGGAGCCATAGAAGCCCAAAAGGTGTCCCTCCAATTTGTAACAGGACCCGTGTACAAGTAGTAATTAGAAAAGTAAGTGAATTTTCTATCATCCGTAAATTCACGACAGTAGTATTTCTTCTTCACTTCGGGATCTTCCTCGTGAAACCTACGTACTCCCCTAATCATTTCGTCGAGCACGTCTCGAGGGATCCCGTGGTTAATCACTTGGAAGTAACCCCACGTGTCGCACGCCCTCCATATTTCATCGACTATTTTCTCGGCCTTGCTGGGATCTTTATCGATCCCAGCAAGGTCGATCATTGGAAGATTAYTATATTGGATTTTGGGTTGGATGTGAGTTTTTTGGTCGTCTTTACGACGATTTTTCTCTTGGTGGTTGATGAATATGCTAGGGACCTTAGACAAACCACTGTCAACAAGTCCCTTAACACCTAACTTGGATTCATCAAATGTCTTGAGCTCACTCATTCTATCATACTCACTAGTTTTGTTTTCCATGATAATATATATATAGAAGCAATAATAATTGTAGTAATTTTGGGATGTTATGCTATTGAGTTGAGGATGCCCTCTTTTATAGTTGCATGGTATGATATCAAGATGAAACCAATTCAACTACTCCAATTACATTTTTAATTTATTTGCTTTGACCTTAATCATTTTAATTATCTGATACAATAGTTTAAATTATTAATAATAATGATAAGTATCAACGTCTTTGTCCATTCATATATGTACTTATGTACGTTTAACGTACTAACTATTTATGATTAATTAGACTTTGCTCTCATCAATTTAGTTCAATAAAATTCGGTAGAAAAAAATAGATAAGTTCAATCCTTAAAAAATTTGTTAAGATTTCGTAAAAATGTAATAAGTTCATTCCAATAAAATAATTCAATTCAATAAAAAAATTTAAAAGCCTGTTCTCGTCGATTTATTTAGATAAGTTTCAGTAAAAAATAGTCCAGTTTAGAAAGAAGCTCAATTCATAGTTATAAGTTCAGTTCAGTAGTGAAGTCAATTCAGTAAAATAAGTTCAATCCTTAAGAAATTTGTTAAGTTTTCAATTAAAAATAAGTTAGTTCGTAAATAAGTTCAGTTAAAAAATAGTTAACTGTAGTCCAATAAATTCAGTTCATTAAAATACAGTTCAGTAGAATTATGTTCAATTCACAAAATTTAGTTGACGAGAAAAGAACCTTGTTACGAGCCGAGAACAAACCTTAGTTGATCAATTGTGTGACATGGATATGTTGGTTCCATCCAATTCATAACAATAGAAAGCGTTATATTTAAAATTAAATTCATTAATATATGACATTAACCTAGAAACTCAACTAATGAAAATTTGTTCGACTAAGGCCTTGCTGGCTTGCTCATTTAGACTGTATTTATCTACTTAATTAGTAGTACGTGAAAACAATCAATTAATTGAACTGAATGAAATTTGTTGAACCTTTGAAAAATTAATTAAAAAAATAAAAAAAAAGATTGAATGATTATGAAGAATTAATTTAACTCGGAAGGAAATAATTAATTTGACAGGATTATTCTCCTTTTCAGTGTTCTCGATTGGTGTGAAAATGTTGGACGAGTAGTGGCATGGTGCATTATGGAAGTCGCAGACCTAGTTGCATCAAATGGATACGATACGAACCGGATATGACACGAGTACGAGAAAACGTCATCTTAAAAATAACGGACACGTGGATAGAGAATAGTTAGGTTACATTAAAATTGATTTGGGTTAACTTAGTAGGTTTGGGGGTGATATGATATAATGATGTTAACTTAGAGTTTTAGTTTACAATAGGAGAAAACAAGTTTGTTCTCAAAAACGTATTGATACGTGTCCGACACATTTCTATCCGTTCCGTGTGTCAAAATATAGTACAAAATATTGAATACGTCTTTCTTGTGTCGTACAGGAATTTACGTGTGTCCGACTGAGGAGAGTGTGTCGTTGTCGACACAGAACACGCAACCTTGACCGAGTTCATTGCATGCTTCCTAGGTGGCAACTAACCCCCGTCTTACTGTAGTTGAACACGATATGATATAATAATATACACTAATAGGTACAAATAAAATCATACATTTACTTTTATGAAGTCATCCTATTAATAAAACATGCATTATTATATTATCCTATCTTAATTTATTTTGACATGCCTCTAATTTTCCACTGAGTTGGCGGACTGGCATAATGTCTTTGACCATGGAAATATATTGTACTCCTCAATAATGCAATATTACGACAATTATTGATTTTTAACATATTTTAAGAAAAAATTTAATTGTAAATTAAGCAAGTAATTCGTTAAAAATAATTTTAACACGATGAAAGATATAATGAGATTTATGTGTTGAAAATTATTTTGATTTTGTTTATTTACCTTGTTAAATTTATTTCTTAAACTACGTGAAAGTCAATTGCTATAAAAATTGTGTTTACAAATAGAGTATAATTTAAACTTGTATGATACGTAGTGTATATCACAAATATTATGGTGTATCATAGATTTAGWTATACCATATTATTTATTTGAGGTTGATCTTGATCTAATGTTWAATATCGGACTATTGGAGGGCTTTATACAAAAACATTATACTTGTAGTTCGRATTTCTTTTTTCTATTTGTWATTTGTATTGCCCTTGCAGCTTATTCACACGTACTAGGGAAAAAGGATTAAAGATAGATTGATTATACGAAGTAATTAAATTTGATCKAGAATTACTATCAATTGATGTTATTACTCAATAGAAGAGTTTTGATATCATATACAATAATCAAGTGGATGACAAGCAAACTAGTATGATCTGATTTTGTTTTGTCACCACTTATTTTAAATTACATCTTAAGAAAGTTATCACTTATTTTAAAATACATCTTAATAAAAACTTTCTTATTCATAAAATAAAATACATCTAGCTTAGCTTCACTCCATTTATTTGCATATGCATGACATGTTTAGTTTGATCATTAGAAGAACAACTCATTCATTATAGCCTATCTTGAATTCGTCCAAGACATAGCTACCATCTTGCCCTCTATTGTAGTAGCGGCTCATATAGTCCTTGATCGTCGTCTCCTTGTATATCGGAGGGTTTTCGTCCGAGAGTAGTTCTTTGATCGGTCCATACAKCCCCGGATTATTCGAGTGCGGCTTGAAGAAAGCCGCCAACGAAATTCTAGGACCAACTTCTTTTGYTGCAACTCGATGGTACACACTTTTTATCTTGTCATTCGTAATCAACTGCATGGTTAGTCGTCATACAAGGGCACACAATTAGATTCCTTGGAACTTAAGTAATAAAAKGATAGAAAATTATTAGTACCCGTGTTATTATTTTCGAAACRGAAGATAATTACCTGGAGGAGATCGCCGGTGTTGATAACAAGCGCMYCCGGGACATAAGGAACATCAACCCATGTGTTTTGATGCCAAACTTGTAGACCACCAATATGGTCTTGGTTAAGTATGGTTAGGACATCATTGTCAGCATGTTTGCTGAACCCAATGGTTGCATCGGGTTCTGGACATGGTGGGTAGTAATGGCCCAACAACAGCAGCTCCTCGTCGCACYGAATGTCCATTAAATGGGTTGGGCTCAAGCCCAATGCCCTTGATATCAGTCCAAACAAAGTTTGGCCCAACTTCTTCACCTGTTTTGTGTATTCCAACACAATGTCCCTACATGTGATGCCCGGCCCAAAACCTTAAATTTTTGTAGAATAGTAATCCTTTTTTAAATGTTTGTGGTGAAAATTCTCGAGACGAATTAAACAAGATTTCACATGAYTATGTTTTTATTTAGGTATACATACAGTCAAAGTTACAAAGTAAATAGTGCTGCATTCTCACATGTAGCAAGAATTTTGAATTAGACGGAGTAATTACATGCCCGATTTCTTTTGTTCGTGTAGTCAACATCATTGACTAGAATAAAATTCTACTTGATTGATTGATTTCATCTCTATTTTATAAGCCAAGGGGAGCAATCGTGTTCCCCTAAGAAATGTCTAATTTGTCCTTTAGTTTGTATAAATGGACTTATTTAAAACTCCCTTAATTAATTTACTTCATATTTTAAAATTTTCAAATAAAGTAATAAGGTTTTTAATTTACCAAATAAAACTATTACTACTTAAAAGTTAAAACATTCATGGTAAAAAAAAATAAGTTATGATTGTAAAAATCACACAATATTTTAAAAAAAGTTACAATTTAAAGAGCGTTAAATTTAAATATAGATGAACATTTTTTTTCCCTTAGTTTAAGCACGCATAGCATGCACATAAAAAACTACATAAGTGACGACATCGCCGATGTAACTTTGGTTGATTGATTTCATAATTGCATAATTATACTTTCTCAATTTATGAACGAAAGCAATTTTTATGCGCAAGCTATATGATATATTCTACTCAACTTATCTTTAATTATATACTTTTTTTTTGTTGCTATTTATCTTTAATTATATGAATTTAATTGAACTTATATGTTCAGAATAGGGTGAATAAAACAGACTTATAGCGTCACTGTGACGCGTATATGAAAAATGTGATATAGCGTACCTGCACACAATTGGCAATTGTTGAGGCTGAGGAGGATTAGGAGACATAAGAACAGTAATAGTGTCCTTCCAATTWGTGACAGGTCCTTTGTACAAGAAATAATTAGAGAAATATGCAAACTTCTTGTTTATATAATCACGTGAATAGTATGCCTTTTTCAATTCAGCATCTTGCTCATGAAACCTACGTACCCCATTGAGCATTTCATCAACAATCTCTTGTGGAATTCCATGGCTAACAATTTGGAAGAACCCCCAATTTTCGCAAGCATCCCAAATTTGAGCAACGACTTTCTTAAGCTTTTCGGGATCATTCTCAATCCCGGACAAATCGATTGTAGGGATGGAGAAGTTGGGTTTGGGCACGGTACTAGGTGTGTGTTCGATGACACGGTTGTGTTCTTGGTGGTTGATGAATATGCTAGGGACCTTAGACAAYCCCGAGTCTACAAGTCCCTTGACACCGAGTTGAGCTTCGTCGAATTTTTGAAGCTCATTTTGCCTATCATAGCTAGTGTTTGGGGCAATTGTGRCTGATGCCATTAGTTTGATTTGCTAGTAWTGTTTATTTTGTGGTTGTTATAGTTTAGATGATTGAATAGATATTGTGACCATTTTTTTTTATAGTACATAATAATACTAATATGATTGATAAAGATGTGGCATTATTATTTGTGGTTATTAGGCCTAATAGTCAAAATTGGCAGGCAAGCAAGGAACTTTTTTTTGGATGTTACAAAAGACTAAAACTAAACCAGTAATAATAAACTAACCCTTGACAATTTAGTACGTAGATGTAGAACTATAACTTGGTGTCTTGATCTCTTTAGGGTGCGCGCACTGGTGATATCCGCACTCTCTTCGTTCTCACTCTCACATGAACCGTGTTCGGGAGATGAATGCGGAATTCTCACTCTCACATGAACCGTGTTCGGGAGATGAATGCGGAATTCATTTCTCATTTAAAGGGTTTTTCGACACTTGATAAAGGCCAGGCTAGTTTGATTAACAATAGAAGTGATGAAATCAAAATTTTATTTTCTAGGAAGTTTCATCAATTAATCTTCGCATGACAAAAGCATTTTCGGTAATGCGCAAAATTGTCTTAGGGTTAGTTTAATTATTGAAATGGACTCAAGGCTTAACCTCAATCGGATGATTTGTTAGAGGTGATATACAAAGCAAAGCCATTAGATAGGCCAGTTCGGGCTTATATTCGGTCTGAAATTATGACAAGAACAAAATTTTTGAACGAGCTTTGCGAGCCTGGCCAAACATTAACTAAAATGTGTAAATTTGATTTCTAAAACCGCCCAAAAATGAAAAAATCGGTCGGCCGAGCCCACCCCAAATTCGGACCAATCCTTTCTTTGGATGGCTCATAAAAATTGACAAAAGTTCAGCACCATTATTTCAAAAGCTATTATAAATTACGATATGGGCAATCTATACGTACTTTGTACTCCATGATGATCAAGAGATTCAAACCAAGGGTGCTTTCGTTCGTAACATAGTGATTGTGACAAAATATTTTGCACGAAAAAGGAGTCCATTAATTGAGTTTTTTTTAATAAGTATTGTACGTAATATGTATAAGTTCACTTTAGCATGTATGAGAAAATTTGAATTAATTTGCTCGTCACACCTTTAAATTTGTTTCTCAAAAAACGACAAATGTTTTTTTTTATTTTTTTTGAAAACTTACAAGAATTGCGAGACTAATTATTAATAAGGTGTTATGATATGAAATTAAAGTAAGTTGCTTGATTTTGATAGATGAACTGCTAGTGTGAGACTCTACGAGACTAGACAATCAAGAACTATAAGAGTCAGACTAACAATAATATCAATCAATAAATCATACTTAAACTCTTAATTGTGTTTTCTTTTTTGATTTGGAAAGAGAGGAACAGGTCAACAGTTACATATGATCGAAGATGATGTTGTCTAGGGGATATAAATTCTTGATTACTCCCTCCGTTTTTTAGATGTTCATACCCATTTTGGAACGGTTTTTAAGAATTGATTGAGTTGAATAAAATAGTTGAGTAAGTTGGGTAAAAAGTTGAATAAGTTAGGTAAAATAGTAAATGGGTGAATGAAATTTTATGAGAAATAGTAATTTTGGGTGAATAGATTGDGTAAAATAATGAAAGTTGACTTTAGAAATTAGTAATTCATTAATGTTAGAGTAAATAAAGTAGGTAAAAGATAAAAAAGGTTATTTTTAGATTGGTTTGGAACATCTATTTAAAAATGGTCCAAAGAGGAAAGTGAAACATCTAAAAAAACGGAGGGAGTATTTGTTATCAACTTGTCATTGCCGATCGATGGTTGGACTTGTACGTACGGATGCACGCTCTGTCCTTAAAAAATTGTACTCCTTCCGTAACACAATTCTCGCAACGACTTGACATAAAGTAGAGAGGAAAAATATCTAATCGTTGCGAGAATTGTGTTACGGAGGTAGTAACCTTTTTTGTAAGAGAATTTGTAAATTTAATAATAAATTTTCTATTAAAGTGAGACTTTTTTTTGAATTTTTATGATTTATACTGCTATATGATTTTTCTTTTCCAAAATTACATTTTTTCATTTTGAAAAAATTTATTTTCCACCCTTTTTCAAAACAAACAAAGGAAAATTAAAAGAGGGAGGAAAATCATTTTTCGAAAAATATTTTTCATCAAAACATACGGAGCCTAAAAGTTTAATTAAGTTGTTATACACTTGTTATTGTCACTTGATTATATTAATCATAATGAATTCGGAATTATATTGAGTATTGACTATTGACAATATTGTACTACATGATTTTCAGCTGCCCATTTTTCAGCTGCGAGAACAAATTAGTGTTAATTTGCCAAAAAAAAAAACAAAAAAACAAAAACAAAAAACAAGTTTAGGAGAGTTGTATCTATATTAGAACAAGCATAAAGGTGAGACATACCCAAGAAAATGAAAACAATAGAAAATGGTACCAGTCACCCAAAATGACAGCTATCAATTCATCCAATGCAAATTCGAGGAAATTCATTTAAGATCTCTATTACTATAAGTCAAAAGGGGAGCAATGATGTCTCCCCTCTTAAATGACAAATCGACTCTTATAAGAGCAATAGCAACATATCCAATAATATTAATACAAAGCATACAAAATAAGTCATCAATCAATTCAAAATCTCTCACTACAAGTAATGCAAATGAACTCAAAGTGGAAGAATCATTAAAGAAACTTTCAAAATACAAATACGAGCTTATTAAGGTCTTGTTCTTTAGGACTTAACTTCACACCAATTACGTTCAATTTAGTTCGATTCAATCCAATTATTTTGCACGATTTGAGCCAGGTGATTTTAGACCAAAAAAATGTCAACTTAAGATTTCAATAATTTTTGGCGTAGTGGCTGACTCTGAGAGCATGTGTAAATTTAAAATTAGTCACCTACACACATTTGAATTCTCATCTTCAAAGGTTGAAGGTGAGACTATTTTACTTGTTCGGAAAAATGAAATGGGGCAAACAGCTTAACAAATGGAAATGAAATAATCTCAATGAATTTGAATCATATTTTGATGTCAATAATACATAGCAGACAAGCATTCTAGACAGTGTATGTTACATAATATATATTGTTTAACAAAGTAGATGACAAATAAAATACAAGTGGCTGCAATCCAAATAGATAGACTTCATTTGCACAATGCATACATAGTAGTAGAATTATATGATACTCCCTCCGTATCATATTAACTGCAACGATTTGACATCAAGTAGAGAGAAAAAATATCCAATCGTTGCAGTTAATATGATACATATACAGAGGGAGTAATTCATAACTTAGCTTCAATTCCTCCAAGACTTCATCTTGCCCTCTATTGTAGTAGGTGACTCATGTAGTCTCTAAATGTTATACAAATAAATTATATTACAGAGTAACACACATGATTTCTTCGACGAGGATGGTGTTTCAACCACCAAGATTTGGCAGCTTGAAGTGGTTTACTCCAGGCACGGAGAGGGGTTTCGAGAAGAAGTGAGAGTGAAACTCGTCAAGAGTGAACTCTTTATAAAGAGGTGGATTTTCATCGGACGAAAGCTCCTTAATCGGACCATACAACATTGGAGACGTGCAAACGCCCTTGAGGAAGAACGCGACTGAAATCCTTGGTCCAACGCGGTTAGCAGTGACTCTGTGACAAACACTTTTAAACCTGTCGTTGGACATCATCTGCACAATAATGAGCCTGTGAGATAGACAAATAGAAGTACATACTTATATGCAAGGAACAAAATCGAGTAACAACAGAAAGAACCACCTGAAGAATGTCTCCTATGTTAACGACGAAGGCACCAGGGATAGGCTGAATATTGACCCATTGATTTTCGTGGAGAACTTGGAGACCCCCAATTTGGTCTTGTAGGAGCATAGTGATGAATGTCGCGTCAGTGTGTTTACTGGAACCCAGTGTTAACTCTGGAGTCGGGCAAGCTGGGTAGTAATGGTTTGCCAGGCTCCATCCTTTATTGCATTCCATTTCTTTCAGGTGATCTGGTTTGAGTCCAAGAGCCACAGACAGTAACTCCAATAGCTTGTCGCTAAACTTCAATACGTGATTAATGTATTCCTTAATTACATCCCTAAAACAAAACACATGTCCACAGGTAAGAAATGGAAATGGAACTGGGGAGGGGAAGGGAGAGGAAGGGAGGAAAGGGGAGCGCTACGGTTCAGTAGTAATAAGTTCAGTTCAGTAGCAATAAGTAAMAATAAGTTCAGTTCAACAAAATTCAGTTGACGAGAACAGGGCTGACTCCAATGGGTAAATCAGTCTATCACACAATACCCAAATCCCCACCACAANTTAAATGACAAATCGACTCTTATAAGAGCAATAGCAACATATCCAATAATATTAATACAAAGCATACAAAATAAGTCATCAATCAATTCAAAATCTCTCACTACAAGTAATGCAAATGAACTCAAAGTGGAAGAATCATTAAAGAAACTTTCAAAATACAAATACGAGCTTATTAAGGTCTTGTTCTTTAGGACTTAACTTCACACCAATTACGTTCAATTTAGTTCGATTCAATCCAATTATTTTGCACGATTTGAGCCAGGTGATTTTAGACCAAAAAAATGTCAACTTAAGATTTCAATAATTTTTGGCGTAGTGGCTGACTCTGAGAGCATGTGTAAATTTAAAATTAGTCACCTACACACATTTGAATTCTCATCTTCAAAGGTTGAAGGTGAGACTATTTTACTTGTTCGGAAAAATGAAATGGGGCAAACAGCTTAACAAATGGAAATGAAATAATCTCAATGAATTTGAATCATATTTTGATGTCAATAATACATAGCAGACAAGCATTCTAGACAGTGTATGTTACATAATATATATTGTTTAACAAAGTAGATGACAAATAAAATACAAGTGGCTGCAATCCAAATAGATAGACTTCATTTGCACAATGCATACATAGTAGTAGAATTATATGATACTCCCTCCGTATCATATTAACTGCAACGATTTGACATCAAGTAGAGAGAAAAAATATCCAATCGTTGCAGTTAATATGATACATATACAGAGGGAGTAATTCATAACTTAGCTTCAATTCCTCCAAGACTTCATCTTGCCCTCTATTGTAGTAGGTGACTCATGTAGTCTCTAAATGTTATACAAATAAATTATATTACAGAGTAACACACATGATTTCTTCGACGAGGATGGTGTTTCAACCACCAAGATTTGGCAGCTTGAAGTGGTTTACTCCAGGCACGGAGAGGGGTTTCGAGAAGAAGTGAGAGTGAAACTCGTCAAGAGTGAACTCTTTATAAAGAGGTGGATTTTCATCGGACGAAAGCTCCTTAATCGGACCATACAACATTGGAGACGTGCAAACGCCCTTGAGGAAGAACGCGACTGAAATCCTTGGTCCAACGCGGTTAGCAGTGACTCTGTGACAAACACTTTTAAACCTGTCGTTGGACATCATCTGCACAATAATGAGCCTGTGAGATAGACAAATAGAAGTACATACTTATATGCAAGGAACAAAATCGAGTAACAACAGAAAGAACCACCTGAAGAATGTCTCCTATGTTAACGACGAAGGCACCAGGGATAGGCTGAATATTGACCCATTGATTTTCGTGGAGAACTTGGAGACCCCCAATTTGGTCTTGTAGGAGCATAGTGATGAATGTCGCGTCAGTGTGTTTACTGGAACCCAGTGTTAACTCTGGAGTCGGGCAAGCTGGGTAGTAATGGTTTGCCAGGCTCCATCCTTTATTGCATTCCATTTCTTTCAGGTGATCTGGTTTGAGTCCAAGAGCCACAGACAGTAACTCCAATAGCTTGTCGCTAAACTTCAATACGTGATTAATGTATTCCTTAATTACATCCCTAAAACAAAACACATGTCCACAGGTAAGAAATGGAAATGGAACTGGGGAGGGGAAGGGAGAGGAAGGGAGGAAAGGGGAGCGCTACGGTTCAGTAGTAATAAGTTCAGTTCAGTAGCAATAAGTAAMAATAAGTTCAGTTCAACAAAATTCAGTTGACGAGAACAGGGCTGACTCCAATGGGTAAATCAGTCTATCACACAATACCCAAATCCCCACCACAATCTGGTGTCCCATTACCATCCTCAATCCTAAGAAAATCAACATCTAACTAAAAGTTTAATTGAGTTATTATAGTATTATACACTAGTTATTGCCACTTGATTCATCATAATGAATTCAGAATCATATTCAGTACATTGCTAATATTGTACATGATTTTCTTCCCCGAAATTGAATGTCTTATACTCTTATGATAAATTAAGGGGCAGGTACAGAATCACCCCAAGACCTGTGATAGATTGATAGGTACAGCATTTACACTTGTCCGACCGAGACTCCGAGTACGCATTGTTAGAGTATATATTATATTTCTGGGCCTCAACCATTAGCTTAAGCTTTTGGTTGAGATGGTCCGGTTACCATGGTATTAGAGCCAACGTGACACAGAGGTCACGAGTTCGAATCTCACCCCCCTCTCTCATTTCTAAGTGAAATTAATTCGCGCCAGGTATGGGTGAGCCTGTGCTGCGTACAAAAATAATTAGACTCAAACGAACATGGCTCCAATTCCACATACAGGGACACTGAATTAGTCCACAATCAATCAAACAATACAATTCTAACAGACTGCAACCTATGTCACTGTAATAATAACATAAGTAGCCTGTTCATTCCAGTAGAATAACTTACCTGCATATTTCAGGAACTACTTCAGGATCAAAATGGCCAGAAAACCTGGTATCAATAAACAAACTATCCCTCCAATTAGCAGCTCGAGATTTAAAGAGGTCAAAATTGCTGTTATACACAACTTGTCTCGAAAAATCTCGGGTGTAGAACTCTTTCTTTGCCTCGCTATCTTGCTCGTGAAACATCTTAATCCCTTCCAACAACTTATCTATCGCTTCCGATGGGATTTCGTGATTGACCACCACGAAAAATCCCCACTTTTCCGACGCATGCGACACTTGTTTGACAATCTCATCATGACGTTCTTTCCTACCAATGCCTTCAAAATTAATCACAGGGACTTCTAGTTTCACGCAAGGAACTTCCGAGTCATTTAAGAGCTCATCGGGGGGTCGAACGAACATCTTCGGAATGCTTTTGGCACCCAAGTCTGCTAATCCTTTCACCCCCGTCTTCGTCTCATCGAAGTCCTTCACCTCCTTTTGTCGATCATAGACGTGTTCGAAGCTATTGGTGAAGGTCTCAATGCTACCCATTTTTCAGCTGCAAGAACAAATGAGGTGTCCAGATTGTTGAAAAAACACCATGATATCATTGAAATGAGTATAATCGTCTATAATGATAATCCTAACGATCTTTTTTACTACGATAGCATTACAATAAAGTATAATATGATAATCATATTTCTGAGATGTGGTCCTCGCTCCTAATGATCTTTCACAAGGGGCTCACTCTCGTCTCTCCAAAATACATATGACACTGAGACACTTAATTCTCAAAATACTTCACTTCCTATCTAATTGAATATTTATAGAATAAACCTCTTCCTATACAAATCCGAGAGCTTTATTGAAGATCACACCGATATATACTAATATGGTATGTTCTACTATGCCCGTCCCATACTGTATTTTCTCTTGGCGCCGCGATATTCAGAAACAAGCAAAAGTCGAAGTTTCGATAATGCCAACTGAAACAATGGAAAGCTACCTCAAGTTCCCAAAGCTCACATCATCCGCCCAATGCAATTCGGGGTTTGATTAGCTGAAGATCTACAGCCGCTTAGTAAGGATTAGGGGTTGTTCAAATCCGATTATTCCGAAATTTTTGGACGGGGAATATCGATCCGAAATTTCGGATTCGATCGAAATATTCGAACTATTAAATTTTTCGATTTCGAATTCGGATCCGATATCTAAAATTTTCGGATCGGGGTCATCGGGTCACGGGATCGATTATATTTTTTTACTTATTTTTTCCGTAATTAAATTTTATTTTATTATTTAAAAATAGGATTTTCGGATATCCGAAAGCGCAAAAAATCCGATCTGAATCCGAAACCTTAAAAACCGGATCAGATATTCGATTTTTTCGGATCGGATCAAGCGGATCACGGGATCGGAATATTTTGAACCCCTAGTAAGGATAAGATATATATAAAAAAATAATGTCGTTCCGTTTATAAAATGTCAAGTACTCGGTAGCAATTTGCATGTTTAAATTAAAACGGGATATTTCCAATGGTGATCAATAAGTTTTTTTTTTAATTCCTTGTTAATATAAAACTTTATTTAATCACAGAGAATTACCATTTAATTTTAATATAAATTTCGAAACTTAAATTCAACATTTTGACCTAAACTCCAAGTTCAAATCGGTAAACTATCGGATAGCATGCATAATTCAAGAGTTGTTTAAATTTATGGTCGGATTGGTCGAATTTTAAAGTTCAAAATTTATTATTTTAAGGTTAATGGTCATTTTTTGAGATTAATAAGTTTTATGAATTACAATGGCATTAAAAAAAATTCATAGTGTTACCATTGAGAATCGGCAAAAACTCGTGGTTACCGATGAAAATTTCCCAATTAAAAAACTATAAGCCAAAAGCCACATAAAAAAAGTCGATCCCTACCAAAATGATTAACCTGTCATATTATGGCCTTTACAAATAATTTCAGCAATCACACAAAAAGCTCTAGACAAAATAAAATATAATAGAAAGCAATGAATCCAAATTGCAATTACTTTTATTACGCTTGTATGTCATAAGCAGAACTTCCTGCATATTCAGATATGATCCGAAAAAGTCGAAACCATAAATAGTACAGAGTATATAATTGAAGCAAATCAATCAAAGTGTTGAACACTAATATCTAAATTAGCATGATTTCATATAAAAATTTATAACCGTTTTTGTTCACTAACCATCTTTTATAAGGTTCACTTTGTCACAAACCATCTTTTCTAAATGAAATTGTCTTTAAACCATCTTATATAATACTTATCGTTGTTGATCACCATCTTATCGTCGATTTCCGATGTTGACTCGCACGTGACCACTAAAGTCCTTTATTTTTTTTGATTTTCTCCCCTCTAAATCCGTTAGAGACAAAAAAAAAAGAACAATGAGCAATTAAATAAAATGATGAAATCGAAAAGGGTTTTAAGGGAAGAAAATCGGAATTTTTTTTAAAAAAAGACTTCAGTGGTCACGTGCAGTGCAACGTGTGAGTCAATGCCTTGGAAACTAACAATAAGATGGTGGCAACAACGATAAGTATCATATAAAATGGTTTTATAACAATTTTGTTTAGAAAAGATGATTTGTTGACAAAGTGACCCTTATAAAAATGGTTAGTGCAAAAAATCCAATTTTAATTGAAAATGCATACTCCGTATAACAATGACGATCCGGTGATCCCTACAAAATATTATTCAAGCTGTCTTTATTTGTTGGCCTTTACAAACAGATTTGGATTTATCTTCCAATCATACGATATAAATCAATAACAAATCATACATGAATTTGATATATCGGAAATATAATTGAAAACAATGATCAAAAGATATTATTATAACACCAAGCAGTCAGTAGTTCACTAGTTCTGATCTTCTGAATGCAATCAGGGTTAGTTATGTCCTGCACAACATTATAAGTGTATATGATATTGTCACACAATGAAACAATGCATCAAATTACTAGCTTAAGGGTCGTGTTCTTTTAAACTTAATTCCACCACACGACTACGTTTCAATTCAATTCAGTGGAGATATTAGAACAAGTAGGGCTGAGTAAAACTATCTGAAATCCGAATATTCGATCCGCATTCGATTCGATTTTTTTGGATATCCAATTCGAAATTGAATTTCGGATCGATTCGAAAATTCGGATATCGGATACCAATTCGGATATTGATTTTCAAATTTTCGAATATCCGATATCTGAAAAATATTCGAAAAAATCGGATATCGGATTTCGGATATCCGGGGAATCGGATATCAGATATTGGTATCTGATACTATTATCCGTAAATATGATTTCTTTTTCATGAAATTTTAATATTTATAATATATTTCCATAATTTTTTAAAATATATTAGTCCAATCGGATATCGGATATCCGAAACATTTCGAATCGGATACGGATATCAAATATCTAGATTTTCAGATATCGGATCGGATATCCGATCCGTGCTCAGGCCTAAGAACAAGCATAAATGTGRGATACCCAACTCTGYCGGAAAATTTCTAAACAATCTTGGAGATTGTTTTAAATAAAACAATTCAGTGGCATTATTATATGGCACTTCGTAATTAAGTACAACTTTAGGGTTATTTAAGAAGCATATAGTTTAATCTCAAAAGTTGCACTTAATTACGGAGTACCATATAACAATGTCACTGGATTGTTTTATTAAAACAATCTCCAGTATTATTTAGAAATTTCCCCTAAATATAATCAATCAATCATACAAAAAGTTCTAGACAAAAAGAAAATATATTTGAAATCAATCCATGTAAATCATGTAAATCACATTAACTTATTGCATTGTWTGCCATTAAGCAAATCAACCAAAGAGTTGAACAGAAAAGACATACAAATGATGTCGATCCAACAAGAAAAAYTCAATATGTCATTTTCSCCTCACATATAATAACAATATTTAAATTAGCATATGTTTTCATTTAGATTTTAAAATTATAAAAAGCATACTAAATTACTAATAATGCCGATCTCTGATCCCTACCATATATTTTTATTGAGCTGTCAAATTTTGGCCTTAGCAAACAGATATGAAGATCATAATCATATCTTAATGATACAAATCAATATAAAAATCATAAAGGATCTTCTAGTTTGATGGAAAATATTGCTAAAAGCAACAAATCCCATTCAATAGCTCACTAATTTAGAAGTATAGTAAATTAGTAATGTATAATGATGAATACCACAATAGTGACTTTTACAATGATATATTTGCACACAATGCAATGCAAACAATGAAACAATGCCCTCAAATTACTAGTTTAAGGTCGTGTTCTTTTGGACTTTATTTCACGACAAATCCATCCAATTCAATTCAGTTCAATCCAATCGGGTCGGTTTGACCCAGGTAATTTCAGTCCAAAAAATGTCAGCTAAATTCACCATCCCCTATTGGCAATTATATAATTATCAAATCATCAATTAGACTTCATAATTGTCAACTTCCAACAGAATCATCACTTTAATGGTGATCACTGTTAGTTCAGCATTTCACTAAGCTAAGTAAATAATTAAATTGATATGGAAAAATAAATAAATAAATAAATAAATCATCAATTAAAACTTCTTATTTTGTAAATTTAATCTCTGTTTAGGGCTAAAAATGAGAGAGAAAAAATCAATCTTTTGTAGTTTTTACTTTACCAATTCAAAATACTGTATTAAAAAAAAAGAAAAAAGAAAGCAATTGGTAATGTAACTTAAATCTTTATGCTATAAATATCTTTTGTTAGTAGAAGATGGAAAAAAAAATCTTTAATGAGAATATAAATATAATGGTAAGAACGTAAATAAGTGAACAATTGGTAATGTAACTTAAACTTTTAGGAAAAATTCATATGAATAATCCCACCTTTTKGTGGTCTTCCCTCAATAATCCGATCTATGACAAATCCCAAAATAATCCAAGCTTTAACCCTGATCTTCCTAAATGCACTATTTACCGGTTACCTATTAATCAGGTAATTAGAACCCTTTTCTTCCTTTTTATTATTTTAACAAATTTCAAAAAAAAAAATAAAAACGAACAAAAAAAAATCCACCACCACCGTACCCACCCACCACACCGACCACCCTCCTCAGCCCCTTCTTGTCCACCTTCCTCTGCCTCCTACCAGCCTCGTCGGAGCCGCGAATGAACATCATACACCATGCTTGGTTTCCTCTCCTATTCGCACACTTTCTCTCTTGTTGAGCAGACCCATTTGCTCTAAGTCCTCATTACACCCTCTTCATGCTCTTAATTCGCATCTCCACCCACTTCTAAAGGTCCTCTTTTGTTTTTCTTTTACTCATTATTCTTCTTGTTCCAATTTCCGGTCTTTTAACATCATTTTCTTGAGTTTTTTTGCAGGGGATTTGCTCATTTTGAAGCATGATGAACGGTTTCTGGGTCATTGGAGAAATCCCACAGGAAGTTCTACCACAATTGCTGCCATTGTTACTCTTTGGGCGCCCTTCTGCTGCTGTGGGCATCCTTTCTCTTCTCTCTCCTCTCCCAGCCGCAAGACGCGCCGCCTCCTCTCTCTCTCTCTCTTCCAGCCGCAGCGACCGACGCCCTCCTTTCTCTTCTCTCTCCTCTCCCGCGCAGCGACCGCGCCCTTCTGCATTGTTGCTGCGTGCTGTGCTGTTGTTCGGCGTGCTGCTGCTGTTGTTGCGTGGGCTGGGTGAGAGGGAGCTGGGTTGCGGGTGGCTAGGTTGTGGGTGGCTGGGTGAGAGGGTGGCCAGGTGGGGTTTGTGGTGGTTTGGGCGGTGAAGAGGAGGGAGCTGAGGTGAGGTTGAGATTTGGTGTTTTTTTTTAATTTTAAAAAGTATTAAAAATAATAAAAAAATACATTAACCTGCTGAAATATTAAGGCTAAACCTTCATTAGTAGGTAAACATTTCATTTAGTGCATTTAGGAGAGATCAGGGTAATAGCTTGGATTATTTTGGGATTTGTCATAGATCGGATTATTGAGGGAAGACCACCAAAAGGTGGATTATTCATATGAATTTTTCCAAACTTTTATGCTCTAATCTTCCTGTTTGCATAAAAAAATGGCAAGATCGTAATAATGGAAAATGGTAATCTTTAATGGCATAAATCATACGGTACTAATACGAGTTAGATCATTCCATTTCTTTCCATCCATTTCATGTCCTAAGATTTTGACACTTAATTTGGTATTAAAAAATAAAAAAAATAAAAAATCTTCTCCGTATCTCTCTCTCATACATTATCGACCATTGATTTAAAATGGATTGTCCATTTCCTCTAAGAAATGGAGAGGATGTCTTGACTCTTAAAAATACTAAATTAATCAATCTACGGTACTAAATAACAATCTAACTAATCAAGTAAAATTCTTCTTCAAATAACTATACTGACGAGAACTAGATCTGGCGTTGAAGTGCAGTCGCCGATTGTTCACTGAATTATGTAGCCTTATGTTAGCGAGACATCTCATTGACATAATTTGGGAACAAAACCTCTTGGATAATGCTGTAGATCGTATCCTCAATTCCGACACCAATTGCAAAATTGTACGACTATGAATCCAAACTTTCAAACAAAACCCTAAAAATATATTCCAACTTCCATAATGGAAGAAAAAAAAGACAAACCTAAACTCCCACAAAAAGAGAGAATAAACCCGAAAATTGGAATAATCTCTCAAAAAAAACAAGGATCATTCTTATATGTAAAAAACAAAAAAATCTAAAGAAGCAAAAAGAAATTTAGACTTACATCAAAACAGATAATGGTAGCCCTTGCGATCACCAAAAATTTATGGTCCTAGAGTTGTGCCAAATAATGTTTAAAACTTAATGTCACCTTTAGGTTTTTTAAAATAAAATAATAAATAATTAATAATAATAATAATAATAATATTAAAAACGTCAAATAATAAAATAATAGATTTAAGTAGAACTATTAGAATTTCGAATCACGTAAAAAAAGTCATGAATCTTAAATTAATTAAAAAATAATTGAAGATGTTTTTTATTATCCTATTCAATATTACTTTAATCATGTAAAAATAACTAACTATCTAAATTTAGTTGCAATTTAATGTATTCATTAATTAACTAATATATTCTATAAGATTTGTAAATTCAAGCATTCATCATACACAATTTTTTTTTTTGAAAGAAGTCCAATACGACAAATTAAATTATAATATTATTATAATTATAAATCATGCATTTCCACGTGATCAAAACTAATTATAACTATAGTAGTGACTTATTTACAATTATGTCATTATATTTCCTTGTTAGAAAATACCAATTTTTATTTTATTTTGTATGTTCATAGGATAGAGTCACAAAGCAAGGATAAGAATCGATCTCAGCCTCTCAGGATCTTTTAGAACCAAAAGAGAAGTTTTAACTGTTTGCGTTATCTATCACTCTAAAAAAATCATTACTCTAAGTGTAACAATAATAAAAATTCTAAGAATACAAGTTATTTTTTCCATGGAGAACAAGTTACGAGGCAATTATTATAAGAGTAGAGTTTACTCTTAAATTTCTAGAGAAGAAAAAAAAGTGACCAATAACGAAGGGTGGAAGAGAGAGATTCAATGATGAGGCGCATGATCTGATCATAAATTATCTTTATAGTTTAGTTTTTGGTGTGGTGGTTGACATTGAGAGCATGTGTATTCGAAGTGCATTTCATTATATATATATATGGACCAAATAGCTAAACAAAGCGAAATGTATAATATTACATCAATAGAGGGACTCAACTTCTGAATAAATCGATACGGTAGGAAAACTCTAACCAACTAAGTTATCCCACACTCTCGCATAACATACATTAAATTATGCAATCAACAAAGTCTTCATTCATTGCTTAGCTTCAATTCCTCCAAGACATGGCTACCATCTTGCCCTCTATTGTAGTAGTGGCTCATGTAGTCCCTAAATGTGACCTCCTTGTATATAGGAGGGTTTTCCTCTGAGGTTAGCTCTTTAATCGGTCCGTATAATCTTGAATTATTCATGTGTGGCTTGAAGAAGGTTACCATTGAAATTCTAGGACCAACTTCCTTTGCTGCAACTCTATGATACACGCTTTTTAGCTTGTCATTCGTAATTAGCTGCATCGATATATAATTGACAAGAACAATTGTGTTAATACATAATCCATTGTATGAATCGTATACTTGTATCATATGTATGAAATTAAGAATTATAATTAATACACACTTTTTATCTTATYGTTCGTAAATTATATTTACGTACAAATTGCACATGCATGTACATAATCGATAAAATAAGTTACCGTACGTGTTACTTTTCAATGAGAAACACTTAACCTGGAGAAAGTCACCAACGTTGACAACAAGAGCACCAGGGATATGAGGAACCTCAATCCATGTATTTTGATGCCAAACTTGAAGACCACCAATTTGGTCTTGGATAAGTATGGTTAGCACATCGTTGTCTGCATGTTTACTGAACCCAATGGTTGCATCGGGTTCCGGACTCGG
>SNQN01000151.1:11419-36772 GCA_008642245.1 Bassia scoparia
CTACGAGTCATTGCTCAACCCTCAAACGTACACTGTATTGATTTGATTAATTTAATACTATTATTCGTTATATATCGTGAATAATAACACTCGTAGTTATTAAAGTTTCTACATCAACTAAGCGGGCAGTAATATAAAATACAAAAACAGATCACGTCGAATTCACCATCGCGTCAATAGAGCTAAGTGCGTATGTAATGCCAGTATTTATATGGCCACACCCATTCGTTTGATCGTGCTAACAAAACTTTTCCTCGTAACGAAATTCCTCTCACACAGGAAAAGTACGCATAATAGAAATATAAGATATTAAGAAGCACCTAATAATCTGGTGTGTTACGTACAAAGTCTAATACAAGATAATAATTGCCACTGAATATATATATGGTAGGAGTAGATAGATCGAAGTCACACTCAATAGAATATATTTCGCATATAGTATCATTATCGTGATAGGGTATCATTCTCTATAAAATGAATTACTAGATTAAACATTGTATCTAGTTTCGAAAAATTGCAAAATATAATTTATAAGGGAAATCCAATGGTAATGATGAGTTGGCAGAACCAATGGTAATGACGTGTTTTTTAATTTCCCAATGTGTAATATGTGTTTTTATTTATTATCCAATCATGATTATATGGGGATTTTCCGTAAAAGTAGGGGTTATAGCAAGAAATTTTGTCCAAACTACCTTTTAAGGTTTTTTCGGGCACTTTGTCCTCTTAGGGTCGAATTTGAGGTCGAAATTCAACAAAATTGACCGGATCACAATCTCGACCTACAACGGGGGTTGCTTTAATTTCAAGCTCAATATGAAGTTCGAAAAATACCCTAGACATTTTCGAGGTCACTTTTTCTTATATATAATTAGATTATGTACGGTGGAATAAAAAAATGATCGATCAATCCTTACTAAACACCTACTTAATAGAAATCCCCCTTATACACGAGGTTGGGAATGAAAGTTAAAACTCATAACTACCATTGGATTAAAAAAAACACATCACTACCATTGAGATTCGCCAAAACTGATCATTATCCATTGGGAATTCTCCATATAAATAGGAACCACCGTACCATGATCAATGAAACCTTAAATCCATAATCAATGATCAATGCATATATATGGATTATGGAGGAGTATGATACTCAATCCGTCTCAAAGTTTATTGTGTTTGTTTTTTTAACGGAGCATCGTAGTTTCAAATTATCTGTAGTTTCTTATCAATCTGAATATTTCTGTTCCGTCATCCTTTTATTCTGTTAATATAGAGAAAAATCGTCATACAAATTGATATTCAATCTAATGTTATTATTTTTTTTTCGTTAACTGGGCTCAAACAGTCTGCAGACCGCACGTAAATTAACAACGATCCAATTATGGGATACCCATCATTCAAATTATTATTCAATCACTCGGACTACCATTCGTATTATAGTAATGAATACCTATTTGGCTAAAAGATATCAGGAGGGGTCACACTCTATCTCTCGTAAATCCGCTAACACGGTAAAGTAACTGTACAAATCATGTATATCGTATACGATGTATAAATGGAGAACCCACGTTTTTCGGCAAAGAAACGACATCTCGATGACCCGGCTCGAACTTGCCCGGAATTCTCCCGCCCGCGCCTTCAACGGCGATGAGAAAAATAACTATTACATAGTTTTGTGCCAAAATACTAAAGCAATACTGCCTCCTACGAGAGGTTCTTCGACTTTTTCTGCGTTTTTTTTTCGTTAACCGGGGGTGGAAGAGGTATCTACACAATAAAGATCCTCCGTATACCGTTATGGTCCTCGATATGGAAAGATCAGACGCCTGCGCCCAAAGATTTTATAATACTTCTCTCTGCGAGGGTTGCTGCGATTCTCAACTGGTATGATCATGATACTTTTACTCCATTGTGTGAATATATATCGGACTACAAATGCTTCTTTGCATGAGGAGAAAATGATGTAGTCCGGAGACCTTCATTCCTCGAGCTGGATGGTACAAAACGAAACCCACACGACCGTATAGTCTCGCTGCAACATAGGGTTTCACATAAATCGACCATCCTTCGATGACACCACCTACTCACGAGAACTTTTGAGCACCCGGAATTCGCCACACGCCGCTTTACATATACCGTCCACTGCATAACTCCGGAGAAAATAAACATAATTCACTAACCCACATAAGTTTTTTTGTGCCAAAATACTTAAGGCATATTTATATGTAGATCGTCTGATGATAAATTCATCACCGGAGCGTTCGACTTTTTCGTCGTTTTTTTCAAGTTATATCTGCCAGCTCACCTAACAAAATCCCGCCGTATGGAGCAACTTTGGCCCCCACACGGCCAATCTCTGGGTGGGCCTCGGACCAATCGTATTTCGGTAATGAACTCCATGGTAAAAAATTTCCGGTTCAATGTTTCCGAATCTCATCCGTGTAGACCAATTGGTCGGTGAGACTGTAGAGAGTAATAGAATCCACCACGTTTAGTGTCAGAAGTTGTTAGCCACACATAGAATACAGAGACACATATATAGTTACGTACGAAGCATCACGGGGTGCGACACTTTATGAGGATTGCGAACTCGTTACTCATCCGGAGCCAGTGACCTTCCACAGAGCATAAGAGAGATAATGATCTATTTAAACGATACCTCAAAAGCTGTAACGTTTTTGAGTTAGCACATATATAATATACTGCATATAACTCTGAGACTCCTACGAGCGGTGTTTCGAACTAGATGTTCAACGGTTATATAAGTTAATTTTTTTATCTCTTTTTTTTATTTCGTCTTACACCTGAGTTTCTCAAAAAGTTAACCTTACCCATGATAATAGGGAACCGTTCATTTTGGTGGATGACAATCTAAAATTAATTTTCTCGAACATTCACATCGTATATAATTATATGGTATATGCATATCTTCATGGGAGAGATGAATTTTTCGAGATGCAAAATTGTGATGTCCCACAAGTAACTATTGTCCGGCTGAGAGTTATGTTGACCGAGCAGCCAAAGTTTCGAGATTGACAGTTAAAACTATAAATTAGTGCAACGCTATCAACGGCATAGTAATATTCCTAAACGGCCACACCAATTTGCAGTAGTAAGAGTGCGACAACCAGACATGCATAGTCGCCGTCCGCAATCTTCGAGATAAATGGGAGATATGTTAAGTGGATGCCTTGTAATTTCAATAACGTCGCTATAACGCCTTGACGGCATGAGAAATACTATTACAACAGATCATATGTGCACAGCAAAATACATATACGCGTAGCATCACTTAGCCATTTTAATGGACTGCACTAGCGAGGAGACGTATTAGGGATACTTTTTCTCGTTTTTTTGTTGCGAAGTATTCGTGTAAACACGCACAAGGGCGCACGTGATGCCAAATACTTGATGTGTTTTCTGGCAGCTTCATTCAAAGTACATATCTCGCCCGAGTGGATCAGTGATCTCCATTGCTTAAGGACCGGTGAACACCAACATTCCTGTGAGACTCATCGTTTATCGTCATGAACACACCACACAGTAGACATATAATTTGTCGGAGAGAATGTATTCTTATCGGAGAAAAAGAATCCACCGAGGAGTTAAGACAGTGAGCGACGTTCAGTGTTGGGAACTCAATGTGATATACGTTGATCTCGTCCGCTGTGTATTCGAGAAATGAGAGATGAATTCCTATTCACATGTATGTGTAACTGAGACCAAGAAACGCATGCTCGCGAACGACCCCGGCTTCTTGAAACTGTTAGACACACTCGGCCAAAATCGCGAGAGCGAAGTTGAGTACAGACGAGACGCTAATTAACCCAACAAATGAAAGAAAATTGGGATCTTTTCGTATGAAATTTGCGAGAGTGCAGATATTATTGTGCACACAAGAGTAGCATTAAATGTAATACTGCTTTAGACCAGTGAGGAGTATTTCAGACGTAATATTCAATTGATACAAAGTCTAATCTGTTATCTGTAGAGTAAAATGAGTTCTCTCACAATAAAGTCCCAACCGTTCTCGATGGGCGGATTTGTCCCACAAATTTCTCCGGAAATCGACTAACGTGCTCTTGTTTAGGGGACAACCAACCGTACACAGGCAATATTTGGGAGGACATGTGTGATAAGATAGTTTTGGAGGGAATGGATGATGGTGAGAGGTGTAATTTAATTCTCCCGACTCACATCTATGTCGGTCTAGAACTCGTTCTTCACTATACTGAGTAATGTCTAAGTAATAACTCCAGCGTTTTCACCGCCTCGACAGTGAATACAGAGGGACTACTGGCGGACGGACTAGTGCGAAACATATTTAACGTACTGGCTCACAGGCGATCAGATCGAGCTACAGTTGGCCGGTAGCCCTTCACGGCCGATGAAAAGGTATGATCCGTGAGGTTATCATATGATTGACTTCGCACGTATAAAGTATGGAATCTAGAGAGTGCTCACATTATAAAATACTGAGAGAATATGCGACACGCAAATGAAGTTCTTATCAATTCGTTTCATATCGCATGATTCAAGTGTTGCACAGACGTATACCTCAGTAATCGCAGTGAGTGCTTTCGTTAGAGACGAGGGACATAATATGGAATCAAAAAGTCCCCCGTATGGTCTCAATTTGGCCCCGGCTAATGGATGTACCACTCATAGGATTATGGTGCTTAACAGAAAACGTCACAGTATATAATCAGGTCAAAACACTATGAGAGGAATTGTATAGTTCGCTGCTAGATTTGAGTTGTGATCTATCCAAATTTCACAGACCAAGACTCGATTGCACCCATCGTTTTGCGCTGTACTATAGAAGCCACTTAAGCCGCATTGGCATATAGCTCCACCCATTGAAACAAAAGAACATTATCAGAGGCATGCTTCATCGCGCTTTACCTGCGTATTAGGAGTTAACGAGAAAATCTTAGGTGGCCCGGAATTTCGCTACGAATAAAACACTCATCACACGGCCAGTGTAGAGAAATGACATATATGCAAACTTCCACTAAAACAGACCCACTTAATTTAGCTCTATTCCTCTCACGCTCATTAACTAACATAAGTTGTCATATAAGATAGCACTGACCTCAAGCTCAAGAGTCCTACGAGAGCGTTTTACTCGCACCACCACGATTTTTCCGACTAGTTTGTTGTGTCTCTCTCTGTTATATTAGTGGACAGAGAATAGGGGTTGGAGTGTCGGTTTCTTGAGAAAGAAATATCCCCAGACACAACACTCGGATATAGGCGCGTTACATCATTTGGCCCCAAATCTTTCTGAGAACTTACATCGCAATTATCGAGTGGATAGAACCTCATGTGATTCATACTTAAAAAGAGCGCATAGGGTACTTCCAATTGTTTTACTCCAATGTTCACCGAAAATTTGAATTTTTCATCTTATATTCACGGAGCATTAGATGAACCTACAATTCACGGTCCAACGCAATATGAACAATACACTCATAGTGGGACCACAAAGCGAACGCGTTTACATAGATCATACACAATCAGAATTTTCCTTATTCACGAGCGGAAGTATCTGACCCGGCGGCAGGAAACCGTCCTCTGGCAACACTCCGGAATTTTCTTCACCACGATCCAAGCATATCTCTACGGGCAGGAGAAATGACTATTTCCGACCAACGTGTTTTTGTCTTCAGCGAAACAACTAACTTAAGCATTTACTGCCTCCTACGAGCGTATTCGGAAGCGAAATTTTCATTCGTTTTTTAGTATTACGGAGGTCGCTGCTCAAAAGTCCACCCAATTCGTATCCCAGAACTTGCTGCTACCATTTTGCCCACAAACTCATTTCTCGATGCGGAACTCTCGGCCTCCACCTTCATAATATCTTTACGTTGATGGCAGGAATGCGGCATGTTTAAAATTGATTCGTGAGACAGCATAATTTATTGTATCATTTCGAAAATTGTCCTAGAGACATGAAAATCATTACTATATCGGTGTAGTATACCCACGTTTTTCGGCAAGAAGACATCATCGGCGACCCAGGCTGCGACACACATATCGAGACCATACGAAATTCGAGTACACAAGATCCACACACAGTACCATTTTTCCAAAGCTCAATTGAGACAAATTATCCTATCCGAACACTGTTTTCATATAGTGCGACCTTCCACCTAGCAGTAAGCTCAATCATTACCATAGGTATATGTAATTGGGTTGGGGTGGATGCTTGTCACCTCTTGGTCTAGGGAGCACGATTGTCAGAAACTGTTATTTTCGGTTCTTACAAACCACCACGTCTGTTCTTTAGCGTTAAGAATGCAGGCTGCACTCTCAAAAAGTCCCCCGTAAATTGCTCATTTGGCCCCCAAAATCTTCCTCGCGTGGTACACGCTGCTTCGTATGAGTTGTATGGAACCCATGGTAAATAATTTGGCAATCTTTTCGCAGAAAATTTGGTCCCGGAGACCTCATGTTCGAGCGGAATGTATACCACGTTTTTTTCGGCCACGGTGTGGAGACGACAGATTTATATTGTGACCTTCACGATTCGTAGAGTCTTTCTTTGGTCTCACATACCGGGGGAATCCAATCGTTTCGAAAAACGTCGGGTCCACGCGCCAATTATTGTGCAACATAAACTATGTAGCAACAAAGCTGTAAGTGGCACACCACACACCTCATAAATCACTAAGTGCAAAATAAGCATGGCAATCTAAACGCGAGCGAGGTAGTTCAAATGACGTATGCTCCGTTTTTCGTGTAACCAAAGGGGGGGTTACACACACAGTCCACACGCGAAGTTCGGCATTTAATTTGGCCCCCCAAATCCTTTCCCTTCAGGACCCATCGTATTATCGATAATGATTCCATGTAAAAAAATTTCGGAAATAACAATCTTGGGCACGGAATATATTGTCTGTGAGGGAGACCTTCATTTCGGTTATGTTATAACGAGGCCCATCTTGTTTTTCGAGGCTACAAATCTGGGACATCTCGGCGACGGGTACACCCAACCGCCAAACGTTAACGCTCAATTATACTTCGTTAACGCCCGATTACTTTAGGGCTCTGTTTATTAAGTCCCTGTAGGGTGGCTTAAACTTACCCCTTAAAATCTCTTCTCGGCACCCATGTATCTCGTATGAACTCTCAATGGTAAATAAGATCTCTGAAACGAACAACTATTTTTTTCCGAAAAATTGTTCCACGGGAGGACCTCAGAATATCAGGTGTTATTAGAGCGTAAGTACCACTACGTTTTTCGGCAAAGAACCGAGCATCACTGGGGACAAAAAAAATGCCGGCTTTCGAAACTTCGACAGCGCGTAATTCAATCACGTCACGACGCTTATGCACACAGACATCATTGAGAAAGAAAAGATATAACCGTAGTGATAGCACCCACAAGTTTCTGGGAGCCACAAGTATAACAAGCATAAGCGTGCAAGTTCTTGAGCCTAAGCGATGCGTTTTCGATCGTTGATGCAAATCAATCATTCTTTTCCGTTAACACACCAATGGCACCGTGCAAAAAGTCGCCAGTAATGGGCTATTGGCCCCCAAATCTTCCTGGACCGCATCGTATTGGTACGAGAGTATGAACCCGGGAGGACCAAGGCAAAGTCATTCGGAGGCAATCTGTCTAGGTTCCGAGAAAAATTCTCACAGCAGGGCCCCGAACCAGTTGCAGGTCTGACCTCTGTAGACCTGACCAAGTTACAAACCCTAACCTCATTTCGTGATGCGCGTATGTGTCACTTCACCGTCTATCCTGTGATTTTCGGCCAAATGATAACGACATCTGCGGCGGATATCCCCACGGAAATCCGCACTTTTCTCGCCCTCCTGAATTCTCCCGCGCCAAAACGAACAACAATACTACACACGCCCCATTGAAGAATAATAGGGACTATTGCGACAGTTTGGGTTTGCCCATTATAATTAACAAATAAGACCAAAAAAAATCCTACGGTAGTCTGTTCATCTCCGAGTGAACTGTTCTTCCACTATCACTAGCTATAACTAACATTTTCGTTTCTTCACGTCAGTAAAGGCTTTGGATCATAAAGCATCAAAATTGCACAACAAAGGGAATCTGCATCATAAGGTTCGCGTTCACGAGAATAACATACTTATAACCACTCGGACACCACACAGGATCGAGTTCATTTATACCGTAAAGTAACTGCGATGAGCCAAAAGAAATTCGCATCAAGTGTATCTCTCCAAGGCCTCCTTCTCCCTTGAAGAATCTAACGGGACGACACGCATCAATGTCCGCTGTCGATACAAATACGGCAAGTCTACCTCTTCCAGTATTATCCGGACCAACCGAAATGTAAACGTGACGTATACTCAAGCGCCAATCCGGAGATTAACGAGAACACTTGCTCTGAATTTTGTACCTGGTAATATACGCCACGCCCTCACGGCCGATTGAGAAATGACTATTCGCGACATTAGGCCTGAAATGGCAACTTTTCGATTTTAACACGTGTCTAAAAATCTCGTTTAGCTCGCTGGTTATGGCTCTAGGTGTACTAGGTACGAACCAAACAAATCTAATATGACCATAGTTTATCGCATCCATGAGTTTTCATAGTCGAAGTTTTTATAGTTGATCTCAAAAAACGAAAATGTTGCAATCTCAAAGAGACAGAGGCAGTAACGATATATACATCAACGCTCATCAATCATCTCGACTAATAACCTAAAATCTATTAATGTGTTTAGCCACTTCATGTGGCTTAGGGACAAACATTCAATCAATCACTCTGTATGTACAGTACAGCAGTACAGTAGCTATTAGCAGCTTTCGTGTTGCATCAATTGTACAGCTTGAGAAATCCCAAATCACTGCTAACACTAATAAAACCTTTTTGCATGCAACATCCAAGGTTCAAGCAATCTGTGCCACGACTAGACCTCAATACACTATCAAGCATATATCAAGAGTCTTCCAGCTTTCACCACGAGAACGATATATCGACTACCTATTGTTGAATTCATAGATTTATTATCTTCGAGATATAATACTGAATACCAATCATATCCTACAGTAACTGTGGTCGAGAGTGATACACCTCGAAACAGTCAAAAAAGTCGCCCCGATGATAGGCTTAATCTAGCCCCCAAGATATTCTCGGACGCCATCCGTATGTTACTCGAATTATGAACCCAATGGTAAAATAATTGCGTAATTTTTTTTCTTCCCACACTTAATGAAATAACTCTAGAACAAGCTTAAACTGGAACCTGATAAATTACACGAAGGAAACGATGTAAAAAAAAGAGTTGAAAGAAAGACAAACCAGGGGTTTTTTGGTAGGGAAAGTACCTTTTCGGGGGTCACCCAGTTTACATGAGGTGATGTAGCTACCCCGTTTTTTCATGGCCAATGAAAGTAAAGCACTCTCGAGCTAGAATCGCCCATGATCGCGAGGTATTACTTATTAAACTGGAATTGACTTTCCACAAACTAAAGAATATGCCGGAGAGCTCAGGTGGACTGAGTTGTGGTGAATGCGAGTTAATAACATACTACTGTACAAATGGAGAGAGATAGAGTAATTGCTTCGACAGTTTTGTGGCAATATTCAGATTACCAACACACACATATAGTGTTCTGTTGTGTGAACTGCAAATTCATGTAGTAGATTCACCCATACTCCTCGTAATTGGAGCGTACAGAGAGCGTTCTCATCTGAGTGCTAATTCGGTGATTAATCCTGTTAACTTGGATGGGAGCACATCAATAAGTCTCCCCAAGTAAGGAGTAATGCTCACTGATCCATTCGGCCCACAAAACAAAGTATCTTCTGGTACCATGAGTAAGTTGGTACCAGTAACGAGACTCTAATGTTGAGAGAATTTTCTCACATGCAGGACAATGAAATTTTATTACCGAGAAGAATATGATATCCTCGGAAAGTCTACAAAATGTATTACATAATTTATTCGTACGTGGATATAGTTATAAACCTAAAACCTTAACGTTATTTCTGAGCCTATAATGATATTCGCTCATACAATTCCGGATTACTTGTTGAGGGCGATAAGAAAAACGTTTAGAATAACACATCGAGTTTCAGTTGAACTATTTGATTACGCAGTGCCAAACTAACTGTTGCCCGCGCAATATTTTTAGTATAATTGCCAATTTGGAAAATTATTTTTTAGATTCTATTCAAAGGAGCAGAACCCTGAAATTAACCGACGAGGAAAATGATAAATATCAATTGAGAGAGCACGAGACACAGTGTATATAGACTATTCATCAGGACAAAATGTAAACTACAGCAATCAGCAGACACGCCGCTGAAATGTCTGGGAAAAATATATGCTTCACAGAGTGTGTGTATTATATACGGAGTTAAAATGAGGGAGTGCACACTCAAAAGTCCTTCACTCTTACATAGAGCACTCATTTTGCTGTAAATCAAACACCATACTGTCCTTTCTCGGACGCCATCGTTACGTATAATTGTATGAACCTGGTGACAATATATATATATTCACGTGATTCACATTCTATTACGCGAGAGAGAGAGAGGTATAATTGTCCATGAGAGATGCCACAAAGTAATTGTTGTAACTGGTGGGATATTCGCTGTAAGTGCATATATAAAACTCACGGATCACTAATTGTCGGCAGAACGACATCACACTGTGGAGAGCGAAAACCACTTCGCAGGACTAGAAGAACAGAACCACTATTCTAGTACAGGCAAAGAGTTAATCTTACACGCAGCACAACGAGCTACACCGAGTGCGCAACAGGGACGAGAAGAAAATAAGAATATTCGACACAAGATATAAGTTGTGCGCCGGAGATACTAAGAGGCAATAACTCGCACTAAGAAACGTCCTAGACCCGCGCTTTCGCTGCATATATACGCGTAATCTAATCAATCACGCTCTGGCCTTTTCTAGTCTAAAACACGGCATGCCATACTGTCCCATGTAGGCCTGCATAGACCGTTTGAAAACTGACAAAAAACTAAAACAACGTCCATCACTCGGATAGAAGCCGCAGGCAACATTATAAAGGGGTCAAATCATAGTCCTCCCAAAATACCAATCATTACGCACGGCACATAGTAACGGTATTCGTTGAATGAAAACCCTCGATGGTATAAATAAAATATTTTCATTTGAGCGCTTAGATCTATTTTTCGATAAGACACACGGCAGTTAGTGAACCAGTAGATATTCAGGCCAGGATATCGCTATAAATCTCATCACAACGTTCTGGGATAGCTGTTTGAGCCCAATGAACCTAAATCGTTCATGTGAAGCGACTTTGGGCGCCAGCACCAGCCAGTTGCTGCGTTACGAGTATTTTATTCCGGAATATCCGTCGAGCTCACTCTTGAGGCATGTACTCATAACTGGAGATAAGTAATTCATACAGAGCTAGTGAAAATGAGGAGAGTGCAAGAAAGACTACAGTAAGACACATAAACTAGGACAATCATCTACGCGCTAAGCGAGTGAACATTCGAGAGAACCGTGTAATAAGTGGAGAATATTGCGTCTTTAATGTCACGTTAAAAGCGAGAGAGCTATAGTGCGTAAAAAGTCCCCTTGTCCCTGCAGTTATGTGGTCTTTCAATATTGAGTTCTCACTTCCAATATTCGATCCCTATACGGACCCATAGTCATTAATCTGGCTATACGATCCATGTAAAATTTCGGCAATGTTGTTTCTGTTATTACAGAGTTAAGAGATAACTTGCATGCCTTGGAGACGGCATCTAACATATGTAATTAATCTATTTCAATCTCAATACATGTTGAAAGACGAGCTCTAATGCTCAATAACCCCATCTCAATCATTGTCACTTTTCTTGACGGGTGTGCAATAGAATTATCAGTGAACTCCTTCATTTCGGTGCGAACCGAACTAAGTAGAAGTTACTTATAATTCACACGGAGGGGACCGATAATCTCTCGCCTCGCTCTTTATTTTCGTAACGTAAGCTCAATATTGGCGGAGCGCAAAAACAATAAAAAGATACCACTATCAGAGTATCGGAGCCTCATTTGGAATGGAATATACATCTTACTATCTGGACATATAACATACAACATACCATGAATAGTTGGCCTAGCTGCTGGAGCCGTCATAGTATTAATCGGATCTATGAACATATCATACAAACATCTCTAATAGTCTTAACACTACTCTGCAAATAGAAAAGCACACACTTCCGGCCGAACATATAATATGATTATCCGATAGACTACTATGTCCAAGAGACACCTTTCGTAATGTCAATACGCGAGAATTGAGGGCAATATTAAGAACAGCATAGAGAGTTAATATGTCACGAGCACAAATGAAACGACATTAACTAGAACAAATAGGAGACTGTAAAACACCATGACGGAAATTCAGTAGTTATCAGCGGCTCCGAACTTGCCCCAGAATTCGTCACGCTTAACTGACCTATGGAAATGACTATTCCAACAGTTTGACCCAAATATCCTAAGCACTGTACATATCACTGCGCTTTGCATACTAGAAAGCCCGCAATTATCAGAAAGCAGCTAATATATATTAAGTTGGGAGTTCTCTGTAAATATATATGATACCAGCATAGATCCTCAGTAAGGGCTAGTCACAGGGAACAAGTACGCAGACTCATAATAGGAAGAGACTATATAGTAGAGGAGCTCCTGTACAAAATCTATCCTCGGATTCAACAACTAATGAGTAAACTCATTAAACGACCATGAGCATGAGCACGGATAGGCAGCAATTTACGCGCCATGCAGATGGCAACCAATGTCTCTGCTACGCCGCTGGAAACTATTATCCGCTGAGACACTCATTATATCGAACATATAGCAAGTTTAGTACCACCCTCCGCATATTGTATATCAGAGAGCCAGAATAAATAGAGCATGCAAACGCTTCCACGACTGAACACACAAAGAAACATAATCAAAACTATTCAAGAGCACAACGGACGTACCAGTATACATTGCCTGTGTCTGCCTAACGCCCTTGAGCTAAAGTATATACCGCTCACGTCCGTCCTGCTCAACGCCAAGAATAGGAGAACTGATCTCCACATATGAGTCGACAGCTGTGAGTCTGGGCACTACTAGAATACTGTGAAGTTGATGCAACAGGGACATTGTCAGCAGATCATAAGATCCTATAATGAAAGGCGTTATTAGGATCGCTCTATTCATCTCAGATTATCTATGAAGAACTCAATGTCGTTATAACTTCAATAGACTTATCAAAGAGTCCACAACAGACAAGATGAATGGTGAGTTATTTGGCCCCAGAGAATCTAATATGCCGCAGGAAACCCACGATAGATAATATAGATATCTTGATTATAACAAAGTGTGTTCAAGTAAGGCAAGTACCAAAGGAACAAAAAACTCCCGCGAGATCTTCAACGAGAAATGTTCTCTACACAGTCGCTTAAAGTACTATATGTAGAACAGAGCATAGACCTCAATTTCGGCGAATTCCTTGTTTAACTTACCCAACTACTTAGAACACCGATCATTATTTCCGGTCGAATGAAACGACATCGTCTGCGACCTGATCGCCCGCGCACAAGGTCTGAGAAAACTTACACAATTTAGTAGCGTCATGAACACTTTCACTGCCATTTCCAACAACCAACGAACACATGCTTCAACAGGGAACAAGAAATAACAGATAAGGGATAATACATCATACTGAGCAAGTAGTAATTCAGAGTATATCTCTCTCAAAAAAGTACTAAACGATCAAATTCTAACAGACCGCCATTCCATATAAAAGGTATATATCAACCTCAGGACGCGAGTTGGGCCATATCTATGACTATTCTGTCTTTATACAGTTAACTGATGAAATATATGGGCTCAAAAGTATATCCCTCATAAGGCAAATACGGACTTAACTTCATTGTGTCGCACAGAACTCTCTACTATTGCAGGCAACAAAGGAAAAAGAATCACCCTTACCTCCACTCACGCTCACACTCACACCACATGGGAGAGCTAAGATCATTCGCGCAAGCGGACATAATTGTTTGTTCCACCCGTAAGGTCTACGATCGTCAGAGACTCCTTCCCCTACACATATACAGATTAGAGTTGATTGTAGTCATAACTTCACACAGTTTATTCTAGGCCATCGGCACACAGAAACAATCTCGCTACCCCGGTGCGAATTGCGAAGCCAATTGAGCACGACAAGTAATGTTTCTAAGGCAGGAAAACATTTACTAGTCACTCACGTACAATAAAGATAAAGAAGACTCATTCGATTCTAGTGTGCAGTATAAGACACACATGGAAATAAACACTCATGAATTTCACAACAAAAATCCTACCGAAGAACGAAGCTTACACCTACGGATGGCTTGTGTGATTCGCTATAATACGTTTCTTCGTTGTCAAGTGTGTTTCCCATATAACACGCATGCGAGTTGAATAAGAACAGCTAAAAACAACATTGATAAGTCCCTATCGCCTATGGGTAAAAATTATGGGCAATAAATTAAGAATCTCGTAGACCCATCGTACTTCTCGTCATGAAACCATGGTAAAAAATATGGCAAATTTTTCCCAGAAATGTCGCGGAGACCATTTCGAGTAGATGTAAAACCCACGTTTTTTACGGCCAAGAAACGCCATCTCCGGTTGGACCGCGGCTCTAACTTTGCCCAATTTCTTGCACGCCTTCCAGGCCATATGAGGAAATGATCATTCCGACAGTTTTGTTCCAAAATACTAAGCATCCTAGCTCCTACGAGCGTCTCTCGACGTCTTTTCGTTTTTCGTTAACTCCATGGAGATAGGAGAGAGGCTACAGAAAGTCCCCATAATGGGCTCATTTTGCCCCCAATCTAATTAGTCACGGCCAATTGAAGGTTCAGGAGGGTCATCTGTATATCTATCGTAATGAAAACCCATGGTAAAACTGGTGGGATTCCAACTTTCTATTTCGAAAGTATGTATTCCAAACAGCTATCCACCGCTTCTTTCATGGTTGGTGTATCCTTCAGTACACTACACACCACGCTCTTTTCCGCGCGAGATAACAAACGACCACAGACCGAGCAATCTAGGTCAGTTCGATCTCCCCGTGCTTCATCAAGATAAAACCTATAAGCACCAAAGAATATATGCGATCCAACTGCTCGGACTGCAGCTACGCCCAGTGACGCAGAGGAGAACTAATTTTCCGTATGGAGGATTGGCGCATATTTTGTGCCGCTTACAATATCACACTAAAGAGCAACCTAAGACACGTGCTTCCCACAGAGACCGCTAGGTCTTCGCACGTATCGTCAGCTCCTATTTTCGTTACACTTTGCGCGGTGGCAATGGTTTGTACACTCTCTTAAAGAAAGAGTCCCAGCAAGTAAGACTCAGAGGCTCACTTTATGGACGCCCAAACAACACAAAGCTATGACTATATACCTAGCTGGAGAAAAGCAATGTAATTTAATATGATATTAGGATAAATCCTAGTCGAAAAGGAATATTTTGGCAACAAATCTTATATATTGTTCACCATGAGTATTGTGCTTCGAGAGCAACCTAATATTTCGGAGCAAAAGGTATAAATATAGAGCCACTTCAGATGTAAGGTTCGAGGAGGATGCGAAGAAAAGAAAACGACTCTCAGTGACCCCGACTCGATACTCTGTATCTGACGAGAAATTACAAGTGAGCCTAGAGCTATCCTACAGCGAGACCAGGAGAAATTACTATTAAACACAGTTTTTGCCAAATACTACATATTATGATATCCGGTAGCCACAAATGTAGTGCTCAAGTACTTATATAAATTTCCATAACAATTTTACTCTAGAAGACTGCAATTCTTTAGGAAATGAAGACTAAATCTAACTGTTCACAAAGTTTCACAGTGTCAATCAGCAAACCACGAACCACATCAATCAGCAATAGCAAGATCAAGGACCACCCAAGTAATGGCCAAGAACATAGGGGAACAATGTTGCATCAATAACTAGTATTGCATCGGAAATCCGTATTACCCCAAGCTATGAGTTTCTGCAACAGCAATCAGATGCAGTAAAGTGCTCATCTCCGTGTTGTTCCAGAGTTAAGAAAATTTGCAGAGTTCACATACAAGTTAATCAGGAGTCCAATAGAGGAAACTATAATGGAATGCTCACAAAAATTTGGCAGCGTGATGATATCAAATTACGAACTTGGGAAGTATCGTTACAAAAATTGACATAATGCAGTATGTCCAGTGATATAGGTCCCACAGACAGAGCAAATTTTATGATTTACATAATATACAGCAATAGAAAACCTATTGTATTTTAAGTTTCCAAACCAAATAAATTTGTTGAAAGTAAATTGAAAATATGGCTTGTGGGACTCATTCCAGTGATCTATTTGTTATCTTAGTAAATATGCTCTCTCTGTCATGCATAGTTCTCCATTTCCTCCTTTCTTCACCACTGACACTCCACCCGCAACGCAGCGCACAAGAATTACGGCGCCACGCTCAGCTCAATTCCCTCCATTAACCTAATACCACCCACACACATCAGTTTAGTGCTTCTCCGCGGTTTGGTTATTGAATCAAGCATATCCCTCTTATAATTCCCTTTAAATAATCACAACCAGGCAAAAACATGCTCCTTCGGAACTGGTGCCCGCACACACACACACTCCCGCGCCCACCATATTCTAAAAATAACTAGGGGAAATTAGCAAAAATGTGGTAAAATGAGATAATGGCATGCAAACAAAAGGAAATAGCACAACATTTTGAAACACCCCCAGGAATAATAGCTAAATAGATATGGATGGAGGAGTAGTTGTCTACTTGTCTTTGCAACTTCGTGTCAATCCTATTGCAAGGCAAATCACTATAAAACAAGCCACAACTCATGAGCGAATGTGAAAATAGAGATCGGAGTTTCCCTACCATACAACAACTGAAACCACTTAATAATTGTTGGATATTAAAAAATTATACATTGAGACGAATCTAACAAGATCTCACATGAATATAATTATTTTTATATATTATATATATTATATTATGAGATTTTTCAAAGTTAGAGTTTCTCTATCCTTGTATCCAATAATATTCCAAACGTAACTAACAAATTGAGACGGGGTGAAGTATATACATATACTTGTATAATTCTGTTAGAAAGATCAGAGTGGCAAGGTTTTAAATGCAGTGGGTTGCTTTGGTAATGATCATACTTGTAATTTGGTTAGTGGTACCCTAGCTTCTTGATGAGGCAAGATCTTCTTACAATCTCACCCCAACAACCCAAGCTTAATTTGCTGCAATTTGGTTCACATATGTTCTGACCACTAACAGTACACACCTTATTTACTCTGCATAAGTCCAAAAAAACTACCCACAATTTTGGATGATATGTACGATCTTATGATAAGATGACACTTCAATTCAATTCAGTCCAGATCCAACACTACTCCACCCCGGTAGGCCGTTATGCATCTTAGAATAATGGTTGATCTTAGAGATAGATGCAAGTGACCAAGTGTTACGGGTCACATATATAAGAAATATAATGTTACGATGATTATTGATCTTAGAGATGCAAATGTCGTACATTGTATGTGTAGTCTTCAATCAAAAATTTAAATTAAACTAATCAAAAGCTTACATAGTTACATATATATCCTGTTCAAGTTTAAGTGAACGTAAGAAATTTAATTTATTTACCCGACCTCCTCTAGTTTTGAAAAATTAACTACATAAATGAGAAAGTTTTTTGATGAAATTAATTGATCTAACATATAGTTTACTTTGATGCTCTATACAATTGGAATGTTCAACGTAAGTTATGTGACCAGCATGGCAAGAAGTCCAAGGACTAATTACGTGCATGCGTACATGCAAGTAAACCTAATTTTGACCAATTTGCAGTAGTATAATGCTCAACGCAAAACGTTGCAATCTCAATGAGATGGAGATAGTAGTATGTTGTTAAAACATGTATACAAACATATTGATAGACATGCATATACGTCGTGTATGATTATTTATGYACGGATGGAGTAATTTATTAGCGAAGTAACGCGACACGCACAAGGCGACGTGATGCCAAATACTTGAATGTTTTTCTGGCAGCTTCATGCCTACTTCARGTAAAGACATGAGCCTYCTAAGTACGGTGAACAACCATACACAAGAGCATATTGAAGAGTGATCAGTCATGAACAAGTGCAGTAAGCAGTGTACTACTTTCATGTTTTGGGAACTCAATGTTGATATACGTGTCAGTCGTCTGTTTGTCAGAAATTGGAGATGATTTATTTCAGAGGTGAATGGTAGAAGCTGCAACTGCTTTTAACTGTAAATGCTAAAGTTACAGATGAGATGAGATGGGATGAGATGAGATGAGACACCCAACATTAATAAATAAGGATAAATGGTTTTTAATTTGATGAAATTTGGAGTGATATAWAGCAAGGTTGGTTATGTATGATTTAATGTGTGATACGCGTAAATAAGTTGAGTACAAAAGTACGGATTTGGAGTAAATTTGTTCATAATTTCGGGYCTCGAAAATCGAGCTACCTCTCTTTGTTTAGGGGACAACCATCTCAATGCAAATTGGTACTTGACCACATGTATGTAGTTGTGGGGGGTGGTGGTGTAATGGTGTACAAACTCGCTCTCATGGTGTTATCAATGTTCTGACATATTATACAGTATACACTTCGTTTCGTATAAGGCACTGGAACTGTACAATTAAGTACGTGCTAAGCGGACAGATCGAGCTAATTTTTGCCGGTGGCCGGTGAAAGGTATGTCGTGTTTCTTTGTGACTCGACGTTAAGGTTATGGAATCAAACTCCATTAAAGCGATTGCATAGAAATGAAGGTTTCTTATGTAATCTGTGCGTCGAAATGCTCTATATCCATAGTAAGTACGTACGTAACTTCGCCTTTCCCGTAACTATCCTATAATCCGGTCGATTTTGGATCCGTATGAAGGATCGTAAGACTTGAAAACTGCAATTGAGGTGACTATAATTGTAACCATTTCTATCTCATGGGAGTTCTAATTTGCAATGTTCCTTTGGCTAGTTTACAATGTTGTTAGCCAGATCGATTTCAATGCCTCGGGTTTTGGACTTGGCAACGAGATATTTAAACAATCACAAACACTTGCTCATCTTCGGTAGGATATTTGGGTTGAACTTATAGGTTTTGATTGTATTAGCTGCAACAAACATGTTTATTTACTTATGTATACTAAATTGTGTTGATACTAAATGGTTTTGCGTCCCTTAAAACGTGCTCCTGTCTTGGCTGCAATCGCTATTGGCACGATGAATCGTGATGATATAGACAAACCTCATCTGTTGCTTTAGTGGAAGAGAACTAACACTAGTACCAGTGAGTTCTGACAACATCTGATCCGCTTGATCTAGCTCGTGACGAGAAGGTGATTCTTTGTCCTTTGTTATGATATATTTAACTCAAATTGCAGTTGTGAGTCGTGTGATGCTTTGTGAATTTTTATATATTTCTCAATTATAGGATGTAAAATGCAGACCCTTCCTTTTATATAACCTCTTATAATTGGAATGGCTATAGAACATAATGTACTGTTTTAGAGTTTAAATTTCTCTTCTCTATTGGTTAAGCACTTAAGCATTATCTTTCCTTTCTGCATTGTTTGTTGGATGTTGGAAAATGGGAATGAGGGATACATACTCAATTGTGTAAGTCTACACCTTGTGAAGATCAGGAGGAATACGAGATGATTGTTGTATCCAAGTAGTTGCTAAAGTTAAAGGAGGGATACTTGTCTCTACAATTAGCTCATAAGGGGTTGTGAGACAAATTCAGTGAAGATTGGGGTTTGCGTCCTTGGTACTTTGCCTACTTGAATTCTATAACATCTGTTTGTCATGGTTTACACTTATAGTTGGGGTTCATGAACTCTGTTTCTGTTTATGACATTTATCTTTGAACATTTACGAACATCGTTTCTGTCATGGTTGATAATGCAATCTCATAGCTTCATAAACTTAATGACTCATCTGCAGGTCTTATCAAGACATTAATAACCCCATCCAGTGCAAATCATGTGGAGGCAATCCAAATGGAGACGGAATATTACTTGTTAGTTTCAAAGCGATTCAGCCCATGCATTGAACTTGTCTCGTTTTGCTCTTGAATAGTATAATTATGTTCTTTTGTTTCAGATATTGCAAGCGTTTGCGTTGCACATTAATTTTGAAGTCTATTCATTATCATTGGACCCTGGCAAATTGCTATTTCAATAATTTCAGGAGGCCAGCAGGCGTACAACAATTGGTTGCCACCTGTCCATGGGCTATTGCTGCCATTGCTCATCCTTAGGTTTTAATGAGTATGCTCATTTTAGTACAAGCTCTTCTCATATGTTATTTTCCTATTGTCTCTTTCCTTCAGTTACTGAGACTGTTTCATCTTGTTTCAGAGAATCCACGTTATTTTTGCGTCCCTCTTTGTTGTGGTTTCATTGACTATGCAAAGCATATGGGTCAAGATTCTATAACCCTACTGAATTGTCGTCATTGGTGTTGTAATTCTTGTCTCTAGTTTATAATTCCTTTGTGTGCATTTTAACTCATTAGTTCTTTTGCCATTTTGTGCTTTACAATTGTATTTCCCTTAGAGCAAACACTCCTTTATTGGAGGTGCCGTTTATTGAGTTAACTATGTAGAGATGTTTGTATGATTATCAGTCTATATGACGCTTCCAGCAGCTAGGCAACTTATTCCAAGGGAATTTATTTATGCGTAATTCATGTAACGTTGGTGGACAGTACTCGTTATTTTTTTTATTTTTTTTGTTGCCAATAGCTAGGCGGGTAGGCCGTCCATCCGTTATTTAAGTAAACTTCTACTCTATTGTGCTCAGAAATGCAAGGGTACTAAAATACAACGAAAGAAAGTGCAATGAATAAGTGTGTGTTGTCTTTCAACTTTTGAGATTGAAATAGACTTAATTTAAGTATGTTAGATGCCAGAAGGTCTGAAGTGAAGATTTTAACTTGTATTTACAGCACTATAGTACACTTTGCTTATGTCAATGTAATAAATCCATAATTAAAAAAAAAAATGCCAGGGACAAAGATACCATTAGCTTTGGAGTTCGCTTGCGCCATTTCTCCATTTTTTCTGCTGCCATGTGTTCTGATAGCATGATGTCTTGATTTTTGTTCTTACAGCTCTCGGGTCCTCTCTTTATCAACAAGAATCTACCCAACTGTTGAAACATTGCTCAAAAACTTAGCTGAGGTATACAGACCCAGCAACTGCTGAGTGCTCCGCCCCAAATCACCACTTGGCGGCTAACAGCTTCCGAGGTGGTATGAATTCGTGATGGTATTCTCTTCAACTGTTCCTATCCCAATGTAACAGAGATGAAAAATGAACAGAATTCTCGAGTTCCTCAAAGGACATTATTGATCAGTATATTGTATGGAAGATTGATTTACCCTTTAAATGTGCTGCGCTTTTCTATCGAGATGCAGATGTGTACCTTTTGAGTTTTCAACGGTTCATAGCAAGCCACATGGACAGATGGATGATTGTTGGTTGAAGGCACTGATTTCTACGTGCCATATTGCAGGGGGTTCCGGTTTCTTATAGGCAGTATCCCCTTTATATGTTACTTATTTCACTCTCTCCCTTCGCCTTGTGTTTGTGTCAGAACGATCCTGTCGAATGTGCGTTTGGGTCTTGTTCTTCTGTCTGAAATGTTTCTGTCACAGTTAGCTCTGTCAATTTCTTGTATTGCCCTAGTAGTCCAGCTTACAAAATTACTTTGTTCTTTAAAAGAAACCTTTCTTCCCTGAAAGATGAGATTATGATAAGCAAATTAAACGAAACGAATGGACAGATGATTGGATTTACATTATATCTAAATAAGTGTTGCACTATTCATTCATAACTTTAATGCCCCATTTGAAGCTTTTTTTTCCGCAGTTTTCAACGCTGTATCGTTGGGTACTTTGCCATATGTTATTCTTTTCTTCTCTTCCATTGTTACTTCTCTGGTTATGTTCAAGGTTCGTTTGGTAGAATGTAAAATAATTTTCAAAGAAGTTCAATTTACAATGGAAAACAAGTTTGAACTCTAATACAAAATACACAATAACTCGTGTGTTATTCCTAACGTATTTTCTTTCGCTCAACAAGTATCGGAATTGACAATTTAAAATGATTTAAATATTTAGAAATTACATGTAAATATTTCATTTTGTAAACTTTTGAGAGTTATTTCTCTTAATTAAATTATTTCATGTGAAAGCCAATAACTGTGTCCCTTGGGGGTACAGTGGATGGCATAATATCCTCTGAGCATATTTCTTATCCAAGTTAAGACATCCAATTGTAGACTGCCCATGTCAGCAAACAAGAGTATGGAGTGAATCTAACTAACATGAATTTAGCCACACAACAGAACACCTTTTGTGGCTGTGATCGAAATTGCAGCATTCTTCCATTTCTTAAGTTCTTCTTAACATCATTCACACACTCACTCACACTTAGTTTACATTTCTGAAGTTGATTATAATATTCCATTAAAGTAAATAATCATCAATGGCATCTGTTGTCATGACTTCTATTGCCTAATTCACTGGGCTTAACCCCAGCAAGCTACTTTCCCTACCAAAACCCTGGTTTGTCTTTCTTTCAACTCTTTTTTTTACATGTTTTCCTTCTTAATTTATGATAGCAGTTACTTTTGATGTTTAATTTAATGTGAAATCGCATGATAATTCTCATCTGTTGAATATCACTCTGACACAGTTATGTAGGAATATGATTGGTATTCAATTTTCAGCATTGTTATATAAACTATAACAATATATATTCTGGTAAAGCTGAAACTTTGATTGAAGATGTGAGGCAATCTTTAAAGTTGCTTGAACTTGGAATTGTTGCATGCAAAGAAGGTTTATTAGTGTTAGCAGTGATTTGGGATTTCTCAAAGCTGTACAATTGATGCAACACGAAAGCTGCTAATAGCTACTGTACTGCCTGTACTGTACATAACAGATGATTGATTGAAGTTTGTCCCTAAGCCACATGAAGTGGTAAACACATTGTCAGATTTGTTTAGGTTATTAGTCGAAGTGATTGATGAGCCGTTTATGTATATATGATTACTGCCTCTGTCTCTTTGAGATTGCAACATTTTCGTTTTTTGGAGTCAAACTATAAAAACTTCGACTATGAAAAACTCATGGATGCGATAAACTATGGTCATATTAGATCTTGTTTGGTTCGTACCTAGTACACAATTAAAGCCATAAACCAGCGAGCTAAACGGATTTTTGAAAGACCGTGTAAAATCGAAAGTTGCAATCAGTCCCTTATACCAATTCAATCAATATTATCATCTGATTAGCTTTGATTCTGGCAAATTTCGGGTTAGCATATGAAACTGAAGGGTAGTTCAATTTGTAGGCAGCAGCTCTGCCATTGAAGCGCAAAGAAAGGGAGCATTGGGTGACGATGCGATTTCATTGGCTCACCCACTAACTTGGTAAGAACTCTTCAACATTGTATCAGTGTTTACATTGTATCAGTAAACGACACTGATCAATATTGTCTTGCAACTGCTTATGACCACAAAGCTTCGACATTGACGACGAATGTTGTTTTTTGTATGTGTAATCATGGTACTTCAACAACCCAATGTTGGTTTGCCGGAAGGTTTGGGCTACACATCAGCAAACAGGAAAGCAACAGCGGGTTTGAAATTGAAGGAAGAGAATCAGACTGAAACTGGTGACCCTGCTGGGTTCACACTAGCAGACACCTTAAGCTGCGGCAGTTTCGGTCACGTCATTGGTGTTGGTGGTTGTTTCGGCCTCAAGAACATTGGCGCTATTTAAACATTCAGTGTGCTCCAATGTTATCATCTTTTAATGTTGCTCTTTGAGCTTGTAAATATTTTTCTCGTAATACTACGCTCAATCTTCACCTTTCAATGCTTCTAGTTCGGCTATTATAGGAGTAGCCGAGTAGTAAACACAATAACAAGCAAAGTAATCGGCGTTTTGGCCTTAATTGGAAGCTTGGGTTCGTCGAAAATGTTACAAGAAATGCTCATGACCTAAAGAAAATCATCCGTTAATTGTAGGACAAAATGATCGTTGGCTCACCACTTGCTAAATGCTAATCCTCAGACTTTGCTAACTTGCATATTCAAATTTATGTGCCTTCGTTCTCTCTATGACAATGGCCGAGTTTATCAAATTGCGATGTGAGAACAATTACATGTGAATAAATCCCCGACACCGTGTGACGTTACCAGCAGTAGCATCATCTTCTAGCAACATGTTGTTTGTAAGAACAAAATAAATTTCATATGCCACAGAATTACATCACAACCACAAACTTACATACCTACTGTGTAAGTTGAGCTGTGAAATGATTTGAAAGGATAATGATAAATGAAATTATGTGTGTAATTGTTTCTCGTAGAATATCGTTGGTATGTCAATGTTTTTCATGTCTAATATATGCTCTATCAATTTTAAAAACCACCGCTCACGGGAGTCACGGGCGAGAGTCGGTCATGGTGTGTGCCAGCAGTTATGGGACGAGTTGATGAGAAGTGAGAACGACCATTTCAGGGACGTTCTCCGGCGCTCAAACAACCGGTGTGAAATAAGGGAAATCTGATTGTTATCGATCATTAAAACCAAGCATTGTAAATGGTCTTGTGGATGCTATTGCCGTGTGCATTGTTGCTAACTAATGCTCCTAAATATAAATGAAATTCAAACCTAACATGGGTAAACAATGGAAGTAACTATGACTCTTTTAAGTAGATAAGTGTCGATCTTGAGTAAATCAATTAACGAGATTCCCATTGCTCGTGTCTATTATCTTGCAAAACCACAACTCAATATTCTCTATCATAATTAAAGGAACAAACTTAGTAGGATTCGTGGAGAAAGAAGTCCTCATTGAGCTTGATTCGATCTTATGAAACTTTGTAAATGACGTGAGAGTGTAAATTAAGTGGGAGTGTTTTTAGTGGAAGTTAATTTGTACACCGTTACTTTTAATCCTATTTTATTTACTCTATCCAACAGGATACAAGGCATGCATTCCTATAATTCTTTGTTGGGACATTATGCCATGCAAAAATTAGGCAAAAACGTGGCATATGAGCTTAGTGATTTGGAGTGTCACAACTCACAAGAAGACTATCACTAAAATGTTGCTTTTATTTACTAACTTTTTCTTTAGCACATAAACTAGATTGGTCTCAGCCCCCCATATATGTCCCCTAGTCCAGCCTCATCGTACTAGGCTTACTCCTTAATTAATGAGCATAAAAAACGAATTGAATA
>SNQN01000151.1:37476-48561 GCA_008642245.1 Bassia scoparia
CAAATATTCGACAAAAAATTTACTTTTCGGAACAAAAATGATGACATCATTATATTGTACTAAATACATTGCATTGACTTAGGGAATGTGGGTTTCGCCTTGATTTGCATGCCCCAAAATGATAGAAAAAATCTTACTTAATGTTTTTGGACTCCCTTTTACCGTTATGGATTATGGTTGAATAGACGAATATGAGTCGAAATGAATTTATATAAAAAAATGCTCGGATCAATCTCGATGTATGTATGTAAGCTCGAAAAAAAATATGCTACTTAACGGATTTGGGGTCATTTTTGTCCATTATGGCCAGAATTCGAAAAATATCAAAACTATCTCCAGACTCCTCTACAAGTTTCGCTTCATTTTGCGTGCATGCCTCGTAACGAGTTCGAAAAAAGATACTTTACATAAGGTTTCACGTCACTTTTGACCTTTATGGTCAAATTTGAGGTCAGAATTTTTAAAAAAATGATCGGATAATCAACTCGATGTACGTTACGAGTTTCGCCTCAATTTGCATACCTCGGAAATAAGTTCGAAAAAATAGTTACTTAACATTTTTAGGGTTATTTTTGTCCTTTATGTGGAATTTGGGATCAGAATTTTTTTGAAAAAATAATCGGATCTATCTTGACGTACGTATTGTTTCGCTTCAATTTTTTGCCTCAAAATGAGTTGAAAAAAATATGTTACTTAAGTTTTTGGGCTGACTTTTGACCTTATGGTCGAACTTGAGGTCGAAATTAGAAAAATAATGATCAGATCTATTTGGGCCTACGTACGAGGTCGCCTCAATTTGTGTGTCTCAAATGAGTTTTGGTTGAGGTTTTAGGGAAAAAAAAAATATTAGTACAATATAATGGTGACATCATTCATGTTTTTGTCATGTAGAATCATCATTTTGGTGAACATCTCAGGTTGCCAAAATTTTCACACCTTAAACGTCTTTGGAGATGACCCATCTACAAGTTGCAGCCTCCAACACGGAGCGTTGTGCCTCCATGACCACATGAGCATTTTGACAACTAGAAGTTTGACCAGTTTGCAGCCTTAAAAGTCAACTCTAATTCCTAGCTAGTTTTGGCCCCCTATTTTGTTGACTTCATTATATGGTTAATATTAACCAATCACACAAGTTTCGGCAGCTTAATTAAAAAAAATTGTCCGAAAAACTCATCTATTTGAGTTATAATCACAAAAATGAGCTGTTAAATCATCGATTTGGCGACCATTTAATTTATATTCCACTGAAATTGTCTCATGGTATGTAAGGGCCACATTATGATTTAACCACCAAATTTTAGTTCAAAAAAACACACTCTAACATCCGCAAGTCCAACTAACAATGTGCTGTGTAAACAAAAAAAAAAATAAAAATGAGCAAGACCAACGAAAAATCACCTTAATTGAGTACACTGCACCTCAAAATTTGCATGCTTTTATCATATGACATTGGAACTCAAGGTACAATTTTCATCCATTTTTCAAAAAATAGTCTGGAAGCCTATTTTTCACGGATTATAATCTTCGATTTCCAGCCTTAAAATACAAACGTCATACTAAGGCTAACGATGACATCAAGGAGAGTTTTCAGTAATAAAATACCAATGTAGGGTCCAATAACGTAAATTCCATTCAATAATGACCCAATCCAATCTCATCGTGGTTTCGTCATTTGTTCTACAACCCAACTCATACCACCTCGTTTCATTGTATTTTTTTTGATGTTGTGGTACCCAAATGAGTTCATAATATGTCAAATTGAGTGATTTTTTAAGGCGATCACGTTTTTTTTATTCATAAACTAAGCATTATTAATGTTTGTCACAATAATGTACTTGTTAAATACTCCCTAAGTCAGTAGTAAGATTACAATTGGATACCAGTATACAACAAATTAGATCCTCTCCATTCCCCCACACCATGTTCCCGGGAAATTGAAAGTCCATTTCCTTAAATTAAGGTGGAAGATGCATCTATCATAAATAAAAAAATTCAAAACCTCCCTCTTTTTCCCCTTAATCTATCTCCAGCGCATTGATTAAGAAATAAACTCTCTATTCCCCTAAAAAATGGAGAGAATCCTAACTCGTATACAAGTATACAACTACACTTACATCACTTTGAACAATTCAACATCTTTATTACATTCGTGCAAATTCACATTATATAGAATGTCCTTTTTTATTTATATTTAAAATTAGGATATACATAAGACTCATTAATAGTCTCAAATGATAATGATTTTGATAGGATATAGAATTGACATTATTGTCATTTCTTGTAAAATAAACTTATTATCACAATTATAGCATTGACATTATTTTTGTTTCGTTGGAATGTTGCTTACTTAGCTTACTCTAAGAATTAATTTTGTGATGTAGTTTCTGCTGAGATATGAGATAGATGTCTGAACAATGTTAATATGTGTGTTTACTTCATCTATTTTAAATTACGCGTTACATGAAAATTATGCAAAAAGCCTTTATCGAATGTAAAATTTAAGATCAGAGTTAAATAATGATTAATTAGAAATATATATCAATAGAATGAAAGGAATGCATATTTTATGGAGTAGTATATTATTTTTTGGTGTTAAAAGAGTAACAAGGATGGATGAAAATCGATCACATGATCTTCTAAAATCGAAAGAAATTTTAACCACCTGAGGTTATCCCTTACTCTCGGAGTAGTAAAATATATGTACTTGTAGATGTAAAGTTAATCACAAATGGGTACGTACAAAATTTCCGACAAAAACCCTAATTAAGAGTTCTGTTTTTTTTTTTTCCTTTGTAAAATTGTGAAAAAAATGCAAGCTAAAGGTTAGAATAATTGAATTAAGTGATCGTGACATGTAATTATTGAGCTGAGAGCAGACACTGCACTTCCACATGAAAATTATTATTTCGACAAGAACTATTTTCAGCTCTCTTTTCAATTTCTTTTAATTTACAAATGCTATTTATTCATTTTTTAGGCAATATATTTGTTACTTTTGGTTTAATTTTGTTTTTGAAGATGTTGAAAAATAATAGCTCATTTTGTCACTTTCACATGTTCCCTTAAGCTAACGCAACAAGACAATATGAATATTATTTTCTATCACAACATCCAAACCAACAATAAATAAAGCTTAGTAGAAGTTAATCTGCGCTAAGCTTTATATTATCTAAAAGTATAGCATTATTCTCTTATCGCATGACTTAATTAAACTATTTTCGTGATCAACTAGCTTTGCTTTATACACAATGTATGGGGGAATTTCCAACATATATGCCTGAGATACTAAAGTAAATATGAGCTTATTACGCGCGTTAGAGCAATAAATATGCAACACTCAAGAATGCAAGGAAAGCTTCAATGGTCAATAGAGAAGGAAGGTCATAAAAATATTTTGAAAATTTGATGATGTAAGAAATAGATTCAATTATATGTTTTGTTTATAATTGTTTGTATGATAGGTGATTTACGGTCGAACCGAGACCGAGCTTGCTATGTTCGTCTCATATGCTTTTAACTTTTTTCGAGCTCGAATCAACCTTGAAAACTATCGAACCGAACTACATCGAGCCGAGCTTTGATCAAGCGTTTGATCGAGCCTTTAACAACTGTTCATGAACAAGTTATGCTAATATTATTTCTTGGTTCTATCGTCTTCTTTGATTCCTTTTTAAATTTTTCTCGTTTGTTTTTTTTTATGTAAAGAATTTGTTAATCTTCTCACATTAATAAGCAAGATATTATATTAACGTATTATGCATAATATATTTTTTTAAATATATAAAATAATTACGAGCCTGTTCACGAGTTTTCGAGCCGAATCCACGTAGTTCAGCTTGGTTTAATTAGCTTTCGAGCCGAGCCCGAACTCGAACAACTCCATTGAACGGTTTTGACCGAGCCGAGCTCGAACTATTCGCAAACAGGCTAGGCTGATTCTCACCCCTAGGTATAACTTATATATAAGTACGAGTATTAAGTACAATTAATGTATTCTCCAATTTGAACCTTGATCAAACGAGCTAGTTACAACCAAACTATATATTTCCTTCGGTAAATAAGAGTTAATCGCATTTGCATGAAAATGGCACAACCTCATGTTAACATTTGAACTTTGTTGCTTCACTTGCATATATATATTGACATGCTTTAATCAATTTATGGTTTCAATTCACCTATTTGAAGAAAGTAGGTTTATTAATGAAAACGCTTTTCGCCTTTGTATTATTTTATCATTTTAATGAAATCGATCACACGTCACACAATAATTAATCTAGTAGACCCTTTAACACATTATATATATAACCTGTATTTTCATCATTTTTTTTTAAAAAGAACCAGAAAAGTTCATATTCCTTGAATTTTATATGTGTTGTTACATATACACGCCATTGTTGTCGAAAAGACTATTCTAGGGGACCAAATTAAAAACTCTAAGTTGCAAAATTTCGATCGGTTGCAAATTTTTTTCTGTGATTTGCCTCCAACAATTGAACTCAAAACTGACCACATTTCTATTCTTTATAAGACATAATTAGTTTTCTTTGCATGCAATGCTACGATACAATTTTTAAATGAAATTTAATAATTTCAAATATTTGTAAACCTAATACGTATACAAAAAGCTTTTACGACGTATAAAATAATTTATTCATATTATTAATGTGAAAAATAAAGTACTTCATTACCGTCCATATTTCATAAAATATTTTATATTTTTTTATCGGAATTATCATCCAATTATTCATTAATTTAATAATTTTTTAGTTTTTATGTTTTATCGAAGCGATCATCTAATTTTTATTTGACTAATTATTACTCTTAGTTTATAATTTTACATCAATGCTCTAGTTTTGGCCCCATATTTTGTTGTACATTATATGGTTGTAGAAACCAACCACATAAGGTTTGACAATTTTGAAAAAAAAAATCATCGAAATCTCATTTCGTAGCTATATATAACTTCAAAAATGGCCGTTGAAATCAACGTTTTAAGCATTTGTTCATATTTCTCTGAAATTGTTCCAACAAGGTTAAGGGTCACAATACCGTCACATATGAGTACCCAAGCCAAATTTTAGCTCTAAAAGCACATTCTAACGTCCACAAAGTCCCATTGCATCGTCGTGCTGGTCAACAAACAAGGAGCCAACGAAAATCACCTTAAATGGATCATTCACATGATATAGCTTTTCTTCATCATATGACCATTATTTGAACTCAATATATAGTTTTGAAATTTTAGTCCGAAAGTTTATTTTCCTGGACTAAATCTTCAATTTCCAGGCTTAATACACGTCATCCGAACTCCTTCCCATTTTTCCCGAAATTCATACAACAATATGCTTAATTTAAAGAAGATATATTAGTCATTGTGTAGGGGACACCAATTACTCCCTTCAAATCACTTATAGTCTTATATATATATATATCATAAAATTTTTCGAATTCACTAATAATTTTGAAATCATTATTTGATGACCAATCCAACATATAGAAACCAATCATTATTAATTAAATGGTTGATGGTCGTGCTCTTTTGATTCCTTAACGTTGGACAACACATTCACATATCACTTATATTATAATACGAGAGATTTAACAGTAAGGATAATTGGTTAGTCTGTTGGAATAAAAATAATAGTTCACTTTGTCCTAGAAAGTGTCACTAAAGCCCTATTCTTTTTAGACATATTTCAAATCACTTAATTTAATTTTCGCAGGTTCCATTTACACTGCATATAACAATTCAATTCGTTCAACCTTATAGATCTTGGATCTAATTAGTCCGTAGACAGGACGATTGATCCACGGTTGGTGTAAAAGGTTGCGCATTAAATGTTGGGTTTGATGAATGATGACTAACCTTGTTTAGTTATAACGACACATTGTATGATGACTTCGATTTTAATGACATAACAAGAAATTGAATGATTGCTACTTCTAAAAATAAAGAAACGATTATAGTCCTTCAATAGCAACTAAGGAAGTTTCAAAACCAACCTTAGCTTGTTGGATCATGAAAGTCGTATCTCAAAAGCAATTAATAATATACTTTGTGAACAATAATTAGAGTACGTAAATAACTTACGTAATAATGCATGCATGAGATTAAATGTTTTTATTAATCTTTTGTGCTTGCAACGATCATTCAATCAACAGTAGACTTGATTGATAATTACTTATACCTAATACTGAATATTAACTAATCTAGTTAATTAAAGTTCTACACATAATGCTGAGTAATATTAAAAACAAATAGAAATTCTTCCGCATAACTAATTGTGTGTATCCAGTATTAAATTCACATTGTTTTGATCGTTAAATCGTACGAAATTTCCTCTCAAGAAAACGTACGCAATAGAAAATATATAATTTAACCATAGCACCTAAAAACATTTGGTACGTACAAAGTTAATACAAGATATATATGCATGAATATATATATGTAGGAGTAGATAGATCGAATCACACTCAATAGAATATATGTCATATAGTATCATTATTCGTGATAGGTATCATTCTCTATAAAAATTATACTAGATTAAACATGTTAGTCTAGTTTCGAAAAATTGCAAACATTATATTATATAGGGAAATTCCCAATGGTAATGATGAGTTTTGCAGAATTCCATGGTAATGACGTGTTTTTTTAATCCCAATGGTAATGATGTGTTTTTATTTTTAGTCTCAATCATATTATAGGGGATTTTCCGTAAAGTAGGGGGTTATATGCTAAGAAATTTTGTCAAAACTACCTTATATTAAGGTTTTGGGCGCACTTTTGTCCCTTATGGTCGAATTTGAGGTCAAATTCAAACAAAATGACCGGATCAATCTCGACCTACATACGGGGTTGCTAATTCACAGCCTCAATATTGAACGTTCGAAAAATACCTCATGTAACAATTTTCGAGGCACTTTTATCCTATATAATTAGATTTGAGGTCGGGAATTCGAAAAAATGATCGGAATCAATCCTTACTTAACACCTACTTAATAGAAAATCCCCCTTATAACACGGTTGGAATGAAAGTTAAAACTCATAATACCATTGGGATTAAAAAACACATCTACTACCATTGAGATTCGCCAAAACTGATTCATTACCATTGGGAATTTCCCTATATATAATGACCACCGTACCATGATCATATGAAACCCATAAATCCATAATCAATGATCAATGCATTATATATGGATTATGGAGGAGTATTATACTCAATCCTCTCAAAAGTTTATTGTGTTGTTTTTTCGCATAGTTTTCAATTTACTTGTCTAAATCTTAATATTTTTACCACACTTTATAAAAAATTACAAAAATTTGATATTAAAAATTAACATTGAGACGAATCTAACAAGATCTCACATGAAATATAATTATTTTTATATATTATATATATTATGAGATTTTTCAAAGTTAGAGTTTCTCTATCCTTGTATCCAATAATATTCCAAACGTAACTAACAAATTGAGACGCGGTGAAGTATATACATATACTTTATAATCTGTTAGAAAGATCAGATGGCAAGTTTTAAATGCAGTGGGTTGCTTTGTAATGATAATAGTAATTTGTTAGTGGTACCCTACTTCTTATGAGGCAAGATACAACCACCCAACAACCCAAGCTAATTTGCTGCAATTTGTTCACATATGTTCTGACCACTAACAGTACACACCTTATTTACTCTGCATAAGTCCAAAAAAAACTACCCACAATTTGGATGATATGTACGATCTTATGATAAGATGACACTTCAATTCAATTCAGTCCAGATCCAACACTACTCCACCCGGTAGGCCGTTATGCATCTTAGAATAATGGTTGATCTTAGAGATAGATGCAAGTGACCAAGTGTTACGGGTCCACAATATTAAGAATATAATGTTACGATGATTATATGATCTTAGAGATGCAAAAGTCGTACATTGTATGTGTACTTTCAATCAAAAATTTAAATTAAACTAATCAAAAGCTACATAGTTACATATATATCCTTTCAAGTTTTAAGTGAACGTAAGAAATTTAATTATTTACCCGACCTCCTCTATTTGAAAAATTAACTACATAAATGAGAAAGTTTTTTTGATGAAATTAATTGATCTACACAATAGTTACTTTGATGCTCTATACAATTGGAATGTTCAACGTAAGTTAGGACCAGCATGGCAAGAAGTCCAAGGACTAATTACGTGCATGCGGTACATGCAAGTAAACCTAATTTTGACCAATTTGCAGTAGTATAATGCTCAACGCAAACGTTCAATCTCAATAGATGGAGATAGTAGTATGTTGTTAAAACATGTATACAAACATATTGATAAATGCATATACGTCGTGTATGATTATTTATGAACGGATGGAGTAATTTATTAGCGAAGTAACGCGACACGCACAAGGCGACGTGATGCCAAATACTTGAATGTTTTTCTGGCAGCTTCATGCCTACTTCATGTAAAGACATGAGCCTGCCTATAGTACGGTGAACAACCATACACAAGAGCATATTGAAGAGGATCAGTCATGAACAAGTGCAGTAAGCAGTGTACTACTTTCATGTTTTGGGAACTCATGTTGATATACGTGTCAGTCGTCTGTTTTCAGAAATTGGAGATGATTTATTTCAGAGGTGAATTGTAGAAGCTGCAACTGCTTTTAACTGTAAATGCTAAAGTTACAGATGAGATGAGATGACACCCAACAAATTAATAATGGTTTTTGATGAAATTTGATGAGTGATATATAGCAAGGTTGGTTATGTATGATTTAATGTGTGATACGCGTAAATAAGTTGAGTACAAAAAGTACGGATTTGGGAGTAAATTTGTTCATAATTTCGGGGCTCGAAAATCGAGCTACCTCCTTTGTTTAGGACAACCATCTCAATGCAAATTGGTACTTGACCACATGATAGTAGTTTGGGGGTGGTGGTGTAATGGTGTACAAACCTCGCTCCTCATGGTGTTATCAATTTCTGACATATAATACAGTATACACTTCGATTTCGTATAAGGCACTGGAACTGTCAATTAAGTACGTGCTAAACGGACAGATCGAGCTATTTTGCCGTGGCCGGTAGAAAGGTATGTCGTGTTTCTTTGTGACCGAGACTTAAGGTTAGAATCAAACTCCATTAAAGCGATTGCATAGAAATGAAGGTTCTTATTCAATTCGTTTATCCATTATTAAGAAGATAAGCCTAGTACGATGAGGCTGACTAGGACATATATGGGGGCTGAGACCAATCTAGTTTATTGCTAAGAAAAGTTGAATAAAAGCACACATTTTAAGTGATAGTCTTCTTGTGATTTGACACTCCAAATCACTAAGCTCATATGCCCACGTTTTTGCCCTAATTTTTGCATGGCATAATGTCACCAACAAAAGAATTATAGAATGCATGCCTTGTATCCTGTTTGAAGAGTAAATAAAATAGGATTAAAAGTAACGGTGTACAAATTAAACTTCCACTAAAACACTCCCACTTAATTTACACCTCTCACGTCATTTCACAAAGTTTCATAAGATCGAATCAAGCCAATGAGGACTTCTTTCTCCACGAATCCTACTAAGTTTGTTCCTTTAATTATGATAGAGAATATTGAGTTGTGGTTTTGCAGATAATAGACACGAGCAATGGAATCTCTAATTGATTTACTCAAGATCGACACTTATCTACCTTAAAAGAGTTCATAGTTACTTCCATTGTTAGCCCATGTTAGGTTGAATTTCATTGTAAATTGTAGGAGCATTAGTTAGCAACAATCGCACACCGCAATAAGCATCCACAAGCACCATTTACAATGCTTGGTTTTAATGATCGATAACAATCAAGATTCCCTTATTCACACCGGTTGTTTGACGCCCGGAGAACGTCCCTGAAATGGTCGTTCTCACTTCTCATCAACTCGTCCCATAACTGCTGGCACACCATGACCGACTCTCGCCCGTGACTCCGTGAGCGGTGGTTTTTAAAATTGATAGAGCATATATTAGACATGAAAAACATTGACATACCAACGATATTCTACYAGAACAATTACACACATAATTTCCATTTATCATTATCCTTTCAAATCATTTCACAGCTCAACTTACACAGTAGGTATGTAAGTTGTGGTTGTGATGTAATTCTGTGGCATATGAAATTTATTTTGTTCTTACAAACAACATGTTGCTACGAAGATGATGCTACTGCTGGTAACGTCACACGGTGTCGGGGATTTATTCACATGTAAGTTGTCTCACATCGCAATTTGATAAACTCGGCCATTGTCATAGAGAGAACGAAGGCACATAAATTTGAATATGCAAAGTTAGCAAAGTCTGAGGATTAGCATTTAGCAAGGTGGTGAGCCAACGATRATATTATGTCCTACAATAACGGATGATTTCTTTAGGTCATGAGCATTTCTTGGTAACATTTTCGACGTAAACCCAAGCTTCCAATTAAGGCCAAAACGCCGATTACTTTGCTTGTTATTGTGTTTACTACTCGGCTACTCCTATAATAGCCGAAACTAGAAGCATTGAAAGGTGAAGATTGAGCGTAGTATTAACGGGAAAAATATTTTACAAGCTCAAAGCAGCAACATTAAAAGATGATAACATTGGAGCACACTTGAATGTTTAAATAGCGCCAATGTTCTTGAGGCCGAGAACAACACCAACACCAATGACGTGACCGAAACTGCCGCAAGCTAAGGTGTCTGCTAGTGTGAACCCAGCAGGGTCACCAGTTTGCAGTCCTGATTCTCTTCCTTCCAATTTCAAACCCGCTGTTGCTTTCCTGTTTGCTGATGGTGCTAGCCCAAACCTTCCGGCAAACAACATTAGGGTTGTTGAAGTCACCATGATCTACACATACAAAACAACATTCGTCGTCAATGTCGAAGCTTTGTGGATCATAAGCAGTTGCAAGACAATATTGATCAGTGTCGTTTACTGATACAATGTAAACACTGATACAATGTTGAAGAGTTCTTACCAAGTTAGTGGGTGAGCCAATGAAATCGCATCGTGCACCCAATGCTCCCTTTCCTTTGCGCTTCAATGGCAGAGCTGCTGCCTACAAATTGAA
>SNQN01000151.1:51760-87844 GCA_008642245.1 Bassia scoparia
ACTACCCTTCCAGTTCATAGCCAAAACCCATCCTCTCTTTTTTTTTTCAGATGATAATATTGATTGAATTGGTATAAGGACTGATTGCAACTTTCGATTTTACACGGTCTTCAAAAATCCGTTTAGCTCGCTGGTTTATGGCTTTAATTGTGTACTAGGTAACGAACCAAACAAGATCTAATATGACCATAGTTATCGCATCCATGAGTTTTCATAGTCGAAGTTTTTATAGTTRGACTCCAAAAACGAAAATGTTGCAATCTCAAAGAGACAGASGCAGTAATCGATATATACATAAACGGCTCATCAATCACTCGACTAATAACCTAAAACAAATCTGACAATGTGTTTAGCCACTTCATGTGGCTTAGGGACAAACATTCAATCAATCATCTGTTATGTACAGTACAGCAGTACAGTAGCTATTAGCAGCTTTCGTGGTTGCATCAATTGTACAGCTTTGAGAAATCCCAAATCACTGCTAACACTAATAAACCTTTTGCATGCAACAATTCCAAGTTTCAAGCAACTTTAAAGATTGCCTCACATCTTCAATCAAAGTTTCAGCTTTACCAGAATATATATTGTTCATGTTTATATAACAATGCTTGAAAATTYAATACCAATCATATTCCTACATAACTGTGTCAGAGTGATATTCAAACAGATGAGAATTATCATGCGATTTCACATTAAATTAAACATCAAAAGTAACTGCTATCATAAATTAAGAAGGAAAACATGTAAAAAAAAGAGTTGAAAGAAAGACAAACCAGGGTTTTGGTAGGGAAAGTAGCTTGCTGGGGTCTAAGCCCAGTGAAGTTAGGCATAGAAGTCATGACAACAGATGCCATTGATGATTATTTACTTWAATGGAATATTATTATCAAACTCAGAAATGTAAACTAAGTGTGAGTGAGTGWGTGAATGATGTTAAGAAGAACTTAAAAATGGAAGAATGCTGCAATTTCGATCACAGCCACAAAAGGTGTTCTGTTGTGTGGCTAAATTCATGTTAGTTAGATTCACTCCATACTCTTGTTTGCTGACATGGCAGTCTACAATTGGATGTCTTAACTTGGATAAGATATGCTCAAAGGATAATTATGCCATCCACTGTACCCCCAAGGGACAACAGTTATTGGCTTTCACATGATAAAATTTATTAAGAGAAAATAACTCTCAAAAGTTTACAAAATGAAATATTTACATGTAATTTCTAAATATTTAAATCATTTTAAATTGTCAAATTCCGATACTTGTTGAGCGAAAGAAAATACGTTAGGAATAACACACGAGTTATTGTGTATTTGTATTAGATCAAACTTGTTTTCCATTGTAAATTGACTTCTTTGAAAATTATTTTACATTCTACCAAACAGAACCTTGACATAACCAGAGAATGTAACAATTGAGAGAGAGAAGAAAGAATAACATAATGGCAAAGTACCACAACGATACAGCGTTGAAACTGCGGAAAAAAAGCTTCAAATGGGGCATTAAAGTTATGAATGAATAGTGCACACTTATTTAGATATCAATGTAAATCCAATCATCTGTCCATTCGTTTCGTTTAATTGCTTATCATAATCTCATCTATCAGGGAAGAAAGGTTTCTTTTAAAGATACAAAGTAATTTTGTAACTGGGATACTAGGGCATACAAAAATTGACAAGCTAACTGTGACAGAAACCATTTCAGACAGAYGAACCAAGACCCAAAGCCACATTCAGACAGGATCGTTATCTGACAGACCACAACACAAGGCGAAGGGAGAGAGTGAARAAGATAAACTATATAAAGGGGATACTCCATAAGAAWCCCGGAACCCCTGCATATGGCACGTAGACAAAATCAGTGCCTTCAACCAACAATCATCCATCTGTCCATGTAGGCTTMCTATAACCGTTGAAAACTGACAAAAATACACATCTGCATCCCTCGATGAAGAAGCGCAGCACATTTAAAGGGTAAATCAGATCTTCCATACAATATACTGATCCACTAATCGTCCTTGAGGAACTCGAAAATTCTGTTCCATTTAATCTCTTGTTACATTGGAGGAACCAGTTGAAGAGATACCATCAGAATTCATACCACCTCGGAAGCTGTTAGCCGCAAGTGGTGGATTTGGCGAGCACCAGCAGTTGCTGGTCTGTTACCTAGCTCAGCTAAGTTTTTGAGCATGTTCATAACAGTGGGTAGAATTCTTGTTGATAAAGAGAGGACCCCAGGAGCTGTAAGAACAAAAATCAGACATCATGCTATCAGAACACATAGGCAGCAGAAAAATGGAGAAGATTGCGCAAGCAGAACTCGAAAGCTAATGGTATCTTGTCCCTGCATTTTTTTTTTAATTATATTTATTCCATTGACATAAGCAAAGTGCTACTATATGCTGTATAAAGTTAAAATCTTTCACTTCAGCTTTCTGGCATCTAACATATTAAATTAAGTCTATTTCATCTCAAAAGTTGAAAGACCACACACCCTTCATCATTGCACTTTCTTCGGTGGTATTTTAGTACCCTCATTTCTGAGCACAAGTAGAAGTTTACTTAAATAACGGATGGAGGCTCCCGCCCTAGCTCATTGGCACAAAAAAAATAAAAAAAATAACGGAGTACTGTCACCAACGTTACATGACATTACATAACATAAATTACCCATGGAATAAGTTGCCTAGCTGCTGGAGCCGTCATATAGACTGACTAATCATACAAACATCTCTAATAGTTTAACTCAATGAAAACGCACCTCCAAATAAAGAATGTGTTTGCTCTAGGGAATACCAATTGTAAGCAACAAAAATTGGCAAAAGAACTAATAGATAAAATGCACACAAAGGAATTATAAACTAGAACAAAAGAACTTACAACACCATGACGAAATTCAGTAGGTATATCCATCTGTACCCATACTGCTTTGCATACAAGAAACCAACAAAGAGGACGCAAAAATAAAGTGGATTCCTGAAACAAGATGAAACAGTCTCAGTAAGCTGAAGGACAAGAGACAAATAGGAAAAACATATGAGAAGAGCTTGTACCTTAAAAGAGCCATAAACTCATTAAAACCTAAGATGAGCATGGCAGCAATAGCCATGGAGGTGGCAACCAATTGTTGCTACGCCTGCTGGCCTCCTGAAATTATTGAACATAGCAATTTAGCCAGGTCCAATGATATGATAGACTTCAAAATTAATGTGCAAGCAAACGCTTGCATACTTGAAACAAAAGAACATAATTCAACTATTCAAGAGCACAAAGAGACAAGTTCATGCCTGGGCTGCAATCGCTTGACTAACAGTATATTCCGTCTCCATTTGGAATTGCCTCACAATGATTTGCACTGGACTGGGGTTATTAATGTCTTTGATGAAGGGACCTGCAGAGAGTCATTAAGATTTATGAAGCTTATGAGATGCTATTATCAAACCATGAAAGAACAGATGGTTCGTAAATTTCAAAGATAAATGTCATAAACAGAAAACAGATGTTCATAACCCAACTAAAGTGCATAAACCATGACAAACAGATGTTATAAAGTTCCAAGTAGGCAAGTACCAAGGACCAAACCCCAATCTTCACTGAAATTTGTCTCACAATACCCTTAGGACTATTGTAGAGACAAGTATCCCTCCTTTACTTTAGCCAACTACTTGATACAACAATCATTGTATTCCTGATCGTCTCACAAGGTTGTAAACTTACACAATTGAGTATGTATCCTCATTCCTCATTTCCACACCAACAAACAATGCATGAAGGAAAGATAATGCTTAAGTGCTTAACCAATAGAGAGAGAACAATTTAACTCTAAAAGAAACATATGTTCTAATAGCCATTCCATATAAAGAGGTAATAAAATGACAGGTCTGCCATTTTACATCCTATATGATGAAATATATAAAAATTTCAAAAGCAAACACGACTCAACTGCATTTGAGTTAAACTATATTCATCAACAAAGGAAAAAGAATCCACCTTCTCCCACGAGCTAGATGCAAGCGGATCAGATGTTGTCAGACTCCTGTCACTAGTGTTAGTTCTTTCCACTAAAGCAACAGATAGAGTTTTGTCTATATCATCAGATTCATCGTCCAAGCGAATTGCAGCCAAGAAGACAGCAGTTTAAGGGACTGCAAAACATTTAGTATCACAAATTAAAGTAAGAATAACATGTTTGTGCAGTAAACAAATCAAAAAACCTATAAGTTCACCAAATATCCTACGAAGATCGAGCAAGTTTTGTGATTGCTTTAATATCCTCGTTGCCAGTCCAAACCCGAGGCATTGAATCAGAATCATGGCTAAACAACATTGTAAATCTAGCCAAGGAAAACATTGCAAAATTAGAAACTCCCATGGAGATAGAAATGGTTACAATTATAGTCACCCAATTGCAAGTTCAGTTCTTACGATCCTTCATACGGATCAAAATCTTTCCTGCTCTTCCTTGGCTTTTCCTTCAACCACACCTCTCGTCATACATCTCCAGCCTTGCTAGCATTTTGTCCCTGGTTTCTTCATCCAAGTCAAACCAGAAAGATCACTAGAAAGCCAGCAACTGCTGACTGAGTCTCGCGCCGAAGAAGTTTCTTTATGGATGCCATGTTTCATCATTAGCACCATCCAAAGTGCTTCAACAGGCCCTGCAAGAGCTCATTCAATTTGCCTGCAATGGTTTGGTACAATTAATAGAAAAAGAAGGAGACCAATATGTTTTAAACAAAAAGCAAACATAAGTGAAAAGCAAGGATTAATAAAGCTTTAATTTGGCTAAAGGAATTTCAACATACTATATAGGTCACTATAGGTTTTGCTTTGAACACAATATTGACAAAGGAAAAGATTAAGAAGGGTCAAGGATGGAAAGAACTTTGATGAAGATTAAAGTTCGATAGAACTCAGACAAATCATTTCGGTAGCCACAAAGTAGTGCTCAAGTACGTTATCATAATTTCATAACAATTTTTTACTCTAAAGACTGCAATTCTTTAGGAAATGAAGTAACTATCTAACTGTTCACAAGTTTTGCACAGTTGCACAGCAACCACTGAACCACATCATATGCAGCAATAGCAAGATCAAGCACACCCAAGTAATGCCAAGAAAAGGGGAAACAATGTTGCATCATAACTAGTATTGATCGGAAATCCGTATACCAAGCTTATGAGTTCTGCAACAGCAATCCAGATGCAGTAAAGTGCTCATCTCCAGTGTTTGTTCCAGAGTAGAAAATTTGCAGAGTCAACATACAGTTTAAATCAGGAGTCAATAGAGAAAACTAAATGGAATGCCACAAAAATTTGCAGCGTGATTGAATCAACGAACTTGGGAAGTATGTTACAAAAATGACATAAATGTCAGTATGTCATTGGAATAGGTCCCACAGACAGAGCAGATTTTATGATTTAATATAACAGCAATAGAAAACCTTGGTATTTATAGTTCAACCCAAATAATTTGTGAAAGTAATTGAAAATGGCTTGTGGGACTCATTCCAGTGATTATTTTGTACTTTAGTAATATGCTCTCTCTGTCCATGATAGTTCCATTTCTCTTTTTTCACATGAATTACGAAGAGGAGAAGAATTAAGGGAGTAGTAAGATTCTCATTAAATATAACAATAAATTAGTTAGTGTTTTCTGGGTTTGTTTTGGAATAAGCATTTTATAATTTCCCTTTAAATTAATCAAAGGCAAAAACATGCTTCTTGGAATGGTGTAAAACAATAAATAGGGCCCACATATTTCTAAAAAAACTAGGGGAAATTAGAAAATGTGTAAAAGTTGAGGATAATGTCATGCAAACAAAAGGAAATAGGCACAACATTTTGAAACACCCCCAAAGGAATATGAGCACTATATTATGGGATGGAGGGAGTAGTTGTCTACTTGTCTGTTGTCAACTTCGTGTCAATCCCTTGCAAGGCAATCATCTCTAAAACAAGCACATACTCAWGAGGAATGTGAAAAAGGAGATGGAGTTTCKCCTAAATACAACAACTGAACAACTTAATAAGTTGTTTGACTTRGATAAGGGGATAAATAAAATCACTAGAGCTCAAGCTTGCCAAGACAAAGCTTAAAAATATTAATTCAAACCAAAATATGAAAAACCAGGAARCAATTTGGGCATATCAAGAACTAGATGGCGTCTAGATCCTACAGTTCTCAAAGTTACTATAYTAGGGSAAGCWGATCCTCATTATTCAATCTCATAAGCCAGATTTTTCCCTCTATAATAAGTTAATAATTTCTTCAGATSTATAGATCTTTCCTTGAACTCATGATACTATTGCACGAAAAACAATATGCCACATTAAATGAGTGTGACAGCAAGAATATACAACACTATACCTCATAACTGGAAGTAAGTTCAGCCAATTTGGCAGCACGAACAGAAGCAATATAGTCATCTAAATCACGGACAAGCTTTGACTTCATTTTAGATGTATCCCATTTTGCATGTTCAATCACAGCATCTGTGCAAAGCAAAGGCACATTTAAATTAACTTCATTCAGAATTTCATGAAGGGGTCAAAAGGTCAAATTTTATTAACATTGTCTCCATATAAAAGCAAAGCTTCCCGTGAAGGGAAAAGGGTAGCATCCCACTTTGCCTAATCAATCGTAACCATCTGCACAAAGCTAAGGTATTTAATGAACTTCACTTCATTSAAATCTCATAGTACTGCCAAATTTTAAAAACATTTTCCCTCATAAGACACTAGATCTTTTTTTCAYAGGGAAACGGATGAAAAATTKAGCTTTAGCAGGATTATATATTTAAACTCACAAAATAAAGATAATCCTACCACCACATCCAGCCTCACACAACCTTACTGCCCAGAAACGAGGTTCTAAGCAATCACTTTCATCTCAAAACAATGTCAGARAASACATAATGAAATCARGAATTTCAAAAAAGTACATTAAAAGGTATTACCTGCACATCCTACATCAAAATGATTCAAGAAGGTTTGTTTGCATTTGTTGGCAGCATCCGAAAACCCTTCCCCGCCTATTTAAAAGCTTTGTCAAATGCTTCCTTAAACTTCTCCACTGTATCCAGTACGTAATGTCCCAAATAGAATGGAAAGCCGGTTGAACAAGCTGAATACAGTTCCAGCACAAAGGAGAAAAAACAGTAAACACAGTGACAAAATCCAGATAAATAGTAGGTGGTAAGGGTATTTTCAGATAGGAATGCTGAATTTAGATCACATGGGCAGATTCAAGATGCACACCATATAAAAGGAAGCCGCAAAAGTTTCACACTAATCAATTCAAATTTTCCAATCGAGTAAAAGAACTAATAATTGGGCAAGGAATAAAATGCCAGCAATATTCCTCATTAAGTCAATATAAGAAGTTCAACAACTATTATCAATATAATATGTCATCAAAAAATCTGAAAACTTTTAGATTGCATGCAAACTCAGACAAGGGTACTATGGCAATACTATGAAGCAATTTTCTTCTAGATTCTTCCTCTTGAGGTTCGGTACACCCTCGTCAAAATATACAGCTCTGAGTCGTACTGAAAGGAGGAAACAAGTTAAAATGTCATCACGAGATCATCATATAACGTATATTAAATAAGAAAAATGTGGAAAACCATAAACTGCTCAACAAAAAACTCCTCGAGGATAAACAGAGATTGGAGATATACAATCATTAAACCCCTTAATGCCAAAGGTGGGTTGGCTACAAGAACCAAGAAATTATCTCCAATGGTCATGACCGCAAATCTTCTCCCTCACACTTAAATCACTATGCCCGTGTAAATCCAATTTCCTCAAACTCATTAAAAAGATAAAAGAAAAAATTAAGCCCTGTGATCCAATTTGCTACATTTTTCCTTATTTGATTGGATTTTATTATTTATTTTACTTGCGACAATTCTATTTAAGGATTTGTGGATCCCACTATTTTTTTTTACAACCTTATAGTTATGCTTTGTCATTTTCAATCTTTTGATTACCAAAATACCCCTACCAACTCACATTTTCCATTTATTACATGTGGCTCCCTACGTCTTTGTGTTTTATACAATGTAAAAGTATTATGCATCAGAAAGAGTTGGTGCAAAAAAGTCCAACAACATATATTTAGTTTACTTTAAAAACGACTCACTGAGATAAGCATTCCCAATAATTGAACTGAGCTTCATCCAAATCCGGCGACAGGGCCAGATTGTGAGGACTCCTCCAGCTGAAGCCACACCTACAAAAATAATTGTGAAACACCAGCAGAATTAGAAAAAAGTGGCAGAGAAAGAGGGGTGGAGAGAGAGATCATTACATAAAATATTCAAAATATATACCCTGATTTTGCGTAAATTCCTATACCTTTCATTAACAATTTTTCACATCGAACAGTAGCAACCATGACCTAAATGTTTCAAGACAATGAGCAAATAATACAATTTACACCATACAATCAAGACAATAAGTTAAATCAATTACTTGTGGGCGGAAGGTCAAGTCCTGTTCTCCTTAATAACTTGCCAATCTGCTGTGCACTAAAAGAAAACGGAAGCAGCACAACTCCGCCGATCTCTCAGCAAGCCCACCTAGGAGCTATAGAGTGGTTAAATCGCTCCCCATCAAATAGCAACCTTCATCCATAACACAGAAAGTCAGAACTAGTACAAACATATTCACACATCGTCGGATGACCAACTTATGTGAAAACATTATAATGCACAATTAAAAACAAAAGAAAAAAAAGGTAACCTAAATTATGCACCAGCCAATTAGTTATGTCAATAAGTCAAAGGGAAGAGAAACCTTAGTTAAAAAAAGCACAAAGGGTCCTTAGAGACCAGGCACAATGAAAAGGCTGCACCTTTCATAGGTGACGTGCCGTACTTTATAAAAAATATTTTTGTTTTTTTATGGGGTTGACTTGGTGGGAAGTGAGTTAAAAAGGACCTAAATAGTCGGATTTGCAAGAGAGTGAGGCTCTCGATCGTAAAGAGTGGAGGAGGAGAATCTATGTGGATGACCTCCGCGAATATCACTTTTGGTCATATTAGCCGACCCCTCATATGGGATTAAGCTTTGTTTGATTGATTGATTGAGAACAAGTTAATTAAAGAAGATCGAATGGGCACCAACTATGTTGCTGGAAAATGTCTCTAGGCTCCTAGCATATACTTCAAATTAGTTGTGGGGAATGGGGATGTTAACCTATTCAAGCTTTGGATTGGGGGTTAATATTTACATATGCAAAATTAGTGATTTTTGTACAAATTAAGAAATCAACATGTAAAGGTAGGTCAAGTCTTTAGTAATTTCTATTATTTTTCTATTCATAACTCAAATCTGAGCTGCTTGCCAAAAATCGCAAAGGCGTGCCTTGCCTTAAAAAAGCCCGTTCTCACRCAGCTTTTTAAATTAACAAAGACACAGTCATTACAATATTGCAGTATAATAATTAAAATAAATAAATGAGCAACTAAACACCACAAAAGAAAAATCAGAGAAYGTAAGACTTWAACCAAATAACCAATAGCATACCTGTTCTTTAAATAGCTCTTCCTTCTCTTCATAACTAGAAAGTGCAACAACTTCAACCTGGCAAAGCCAACAGCAAAAATTGACAAGGCAGTCTCCTCCATACACCTCTTCTAGACTTAACTGGATATTGCACAATAAGAAGCTGAAATATTAACTTACATTAAAAAATTCGCTCAAGGGGGTATCTTTGTGCGCTTGTGGCTTCGGAACAGAATCCCAAATCTAAAAGGAAAAATTAGATCTGATTAGGTAAGATTAGTTTAATGTTKGATAATGAGATGATGAGACACAAAGTTCTACCTTTTGAATATCTTCTCGCAGAACTGGTTCAAGATTTTCAAGGGGGGTCTGGTACAAATTWRAAAAAAGAGATGATCAAGTTCACAAATTGACAGGCTCTCKATCAACAATAAGTTAATAATCCCCAYAACCTATTTTTGTTAATACATATTCCAGTCTTCAAGACAAATCAGATAAAGATATAAACTCACCCTTGTCTTATCACGTATTACAAACATCAGAGTTGTTTTACGAGGGCTAAACAACCGCATCATTACCTAAAAAGAAAGCACCACRAAAAACATTAAAAAATAAGTCAAAAATTAAAGCATTCACGAATTTAACCATCAAACAAAAGAATGAGAACRGTGGTAAGGTATGATATAGTTAAAATAATTTTTAAAAAATAACAAAAGACGGGGTGAAAAACAATAGAAATAACTTCCACTGGGGAAACAATACAAATAAAACATGGTAACAGTGATGTACTTGAAACACAGTCTTCAACAGTGGTTTATTCGCTGCCTGCTCACGACCAATGTCATGGCACCACCTACATGATACAGAGAGCAATCTCATATAAGAKAAAWAAGACATCAGCAAGATCAGATAGGCAAGACATGTATATAATGCACTTACATGTTAATAAGCACTATATCTGAAACAGCCAGGGCAAAAAGAGCACTTTGTTTCTCAAAAGCGGTATCATCCTAAGCAAGTCAAATAAAAGAGTTAAGCCTTTTCCTTGTTGTTGGAGAGAGATACTTCGTATCATGTAGGTTATGTAATGATTAGGTCCCTATTGGTAGAGCCATCGACAAGTGTAATTTGAGTTCATTATAATAAGAGATGCTCGTTAGATTGCCCATTCGTGTTCTTTCAACTGCTATAACTTATTCATTTACTTTTGCTTTGTGAACATGTTCGATGGGCTATCGATCGGATCTCATCGGAAAAGTCCTTATACAGCCATACCCTTTTGATCAAACAGTACCTTAGGATGTACCATAGAAATGACTGTAGAACTTTACAAAGTTGTTTGGTGTTTCTGATTTGAAACAGTAAAGCAATCAACAAATCAGTATCACTCTAGTGGTCCTTGGCTCTATAATGGTGTTTGTAACTTGTGCAACAGGTGGCCTTTTAGGACCAAAAGAATAGCAAGTTGCGTGTGCACGCGCAAGTATGAAAGCAGAGTGAGGGAATACAGGTGGTGCGTAGCGTGCTGAAAAACATCACTCGGGACTAGCGGCCTTAGTCTAACTTCTACACCTTCACTTAGATGACCTGTGTTGATCAAGACAAGGATCTGACATCTAATGAGTTTACACCTTGCATTTTAGCCCGTGGAATCCCCATTGTGCTCAAGTGCTCAGCAAATCACAGACTCGATTAATTTGATCTTTTTTTTTCGATATTTATTATTTTTTTGTTTTATGGCTTTTTGGAATCAAATGCACATACCGGAGTGGTTTAGGAAATAAGTAAGGGGAGGGAGGAGGGTAAAAGGAGAGTTTACGCTAGCGAAGGGACTCCATTTCATCTCCATGGCTCTAATTGTTTCCAACACAGATGTTCACGAATATTTTGGCATTCTGATGAGTACCTAGAGTGGTGCCTAGAGGAAAGGGAGTTGGAGCAAAAGTATTGGTTTTAAACCGATTTGAACATTAAGGAGTGCGTTTACTCTCTCATACTCTTTCTCCCATTGTAATAGTGTACTACCTTTTGACTTAGACGTTTCCTCTCATATTCTTCATTTCTTTATCGGTATTTAACAACTAAATGAGGAAAGGCCAAGGTGAGGTGCATCTAAAAATTTGTATTGTTATCCTCTTACCAAACTTTATTAGGTCAAACCCAACTGAGTTTGCAGCGTTCCAACTTTCATATTTCCACACTTGTTTATCCTACTTTATCAATTTAATTAAAAGCTACTCGTACACAAATTTACAACAATTCTCGCTGTTAATGACGAAAGAATAGAGCTTGCAAACAATGAGCCGAGGCGAGCCGAGTATTTGCTGTTTTGAGCTAGCTTGATCTGGACTAAAGTGTTCGAGCGAATGGTCGAGCTTCGACACGAGCTTTTTCATTTATTGTTCAAGCTTGTCTAGTTTAGCTTTAGGTTTGCTCGATCTCGGTTGAGCTTGCTCAACATTTAGATTTCAAAGCTCGAGGTTTTATTCACCAAATTTGGGAAAAAAACAAGCATAAAACAATTTTATTAAGAAACAAGCTTTTACTATTCCAACATTTATTACATAGAATAATAATTTGCAATATTATTAATTATTTCTTAAAAATAAAGTCAACTTATTATCTAATAGGGTGTTTGATATGAAAAATCTAATTATTACAATTAATTTTCCTTCAGTGCTAGTATGAAAATGTTTAAAAACGGAAAGAAAAATAAAAATCTCAGATAATATTTCAAATTTTCAATAGTGACTTATGATACATGATCGAATAATTTCTGTAGTTGAAATATAACTTTTTTTTAACTTTTATTTTAAAACATTGATTTTAGGTTTGAACTAAATAGCTTTTTTCGAGTGACAAACGAGTCGAGCGCAGTACTGAACGAACTTTAATGCGCTATAAACAAGCTGTTCACGAGTCTAACGAGTCGAACACATTAGTGTTCGAGGCTTGACTATTTAATAATCAGCTTTTGGATTTTGCTGGAGCTCTGTTTATTTGTTTCCACAATGAGCTTTGATCGAACTTTGACCGAGTTGCTTCACAAGTAGTATCGCGACACAGTAACCATTGCACCTCTAACGAAAGCCATTAGGTACAACTCAATTCCCTTATGGTAATTGGTTTAATTTATTACTATCGTTGTTGGTCATTCACATAAAAAAACGTCGCATAGCCGGTTTACCCAAATGGCAACAATACCTAAGGGCACTCACAACTACACATGGGCCTAGCCCAAATCGTTCCACCAAACCAGGGCTTCAAGCACAACCACTTCAATTCTTCATCACCCAAAAGGCAAAAAAAAAAAACCAGCGCTAGTGTGTATCGCAGCTTCAATCAGGGAGAGAGGAAGAAAGGGCAGAAAAAACGGGAAAAAATTTCGTCTCACACTCTCAAGAGAGAACGAAGAGATGACCAGAAGGGGGAAAGGAGCAAGATGAGTTAAAGGAGCGGGTTAAACAGTAGACGAGAAGTTCTCAAATGGAAGTCTTTGGTTCCCTTCTTTATGATTGGCTTGCTAAACCACAATTTTGTTTGGCCTTCTCTCTCTTGGCCGGTTCGTTCTCTCTCTTAAGTTGCAATCTTTTCCATTTCAAGTGATGTTTTTAGTGGTAATGTTGTAGTGGGTTTTTCTGGGGTTTACATTTGTATATTGGGTGCAATTTGGTGGTGTTTGATGTATAGTGAGCTGTCCTCTTTTGATGGCTTAGGTTTTGGGAAATGTGGTTGGGTTTTTCCTGGGATTTTGGAATTTTGTGTAATTTGAAGAAACTGTATGTAGGAAACTTGGTTCCAGCAATATCTTGTTTTCCTGATGAGAGAAATTATGTGTGCTTCAGTGTATTCTGGATATGAACTTTGAGTTATGAACTTTTTTTGGTAGTGTTTCATGTTTTCAGTGAATTTTTGTAAATGATTAATATGGTTTGGTTGGCAAGTTCAGTATTATGAGTGCATTGTAATTTTGTATGTGTTTTGTTTTGGACTAGGATGTGAAGTTATGGATCCGACAAAATGTGTTGTTCGTTCTGATTTATGACTTGTGTTAAATTTTCATGTGAATTCAACCTTAAACAGGTTGTGTCTAGGTTTGGTATGCGCCATTTATATTAAAAAAAAAAAATTTGATGATTTGTTCAAATGAAGTGTCCACTTTAGATACCACTGCAAGTGTTCATCGCAGCGGACTTAGGTGAAATGAGGAGATTGGTATATCAGGTAGATTTTTGATTTATTTATCCATTCAAATGTATTCCTTGCATTTCATGTGGTTTAGGGTTGCGTTGGAGAACCAATATATATTTTATAACTAACTTTTTAGGTTCTGATGCAACCTCATTTGTAGCACAGACCCAAACCTGTAGAGGATCATATTTGAGATGTAATGATATTGACTACTGAACTTCTACCACTATCGCTTTCTTTCGTTTTTTCATAATGTTAGTTAAAGGTGACTTTGCCTACATTTTTTTTTTCTAGTCAGTTTTCAGTATGTTATTTACTTTTAGTTTTCTCAAAGCTTTATTTCTGCCAAATTGTTACTCTTTACAATTTCTTTCGAATTATATGAATGTTATACTTTGCTATTATTAGTAAGAATTGGGGTCACTTCTGGCAAGCAACCTCTAAGACTGCGCGTCTTTTCTCTCTGAACAGGCAACTGTCATCCTCATGATAAATCCTTGTCATTGAATGTTGTCTTGCCAATTATAATGATGCAATGCTCTTATTTTCTTACCTCTTAAAAGAATGGTCCTCCTTTACCTTGATTTTCAGACTGATGGGAGTGTTCCAAATACACTTGGTATTGCAATGTGAAGTTGTATAACCTAGGGTATGCTGCTGTAACTGAACACATATCACATGGTAATATATCTCTGCATGTTAAAATTATTTTGATTTATTTTATTTCTTAATCAGTTGTTGATATGAATACAATGTCTGCACTGTTTTGTGATTTGCATTTTCGTTTAATGAGAGGCCCGTTCTCATTTTGTAAGAGTTAAAACTATCATACACCCAGGGGGAGGTATGGCATTTGATTATGGTTTTCCTTTCCAAGGTGTTATGTCACAGTTACATTCACATTGTGTTTAGTGAGTTGGCTTGTTTGATCAACTTTCAAATTAGTTTGTTTAGGTTATGTTATCTAAGGTTATATGTGGTGGATATCTAGCTCCATACTTATATTTACAAACTATCTGAAACAGAGTTTCAATTTAAAGTTATGAATGAAAGTGTCTATGCCTTGATAATTAGGTGCTTTGGCCTTGAAGAGGGAGATTAGATTATTGATTTACCCCTAAGATCTTGGGCTGATACAATGTGCTAGCTCATATATTTAATTTCTACTCAGGTTGTTGGAAGCTTGTGTCATTGCGGCCAGAGTAATGCTGTAGGTTTTGGCTTCACATACTTTAATTATCATGGAATGATAATGATAGACTAAAAATATTTTATAAATTATGTAAGGAACCATGGCCGATTAAATGTAAGTTACATTGCAAGTGGGAATGTAACCTGTAGAAACAAGTGGTTGACATGGTATACCCCACAACCTCTCCTCTCCAGATTACGGAGGGATTAAATTCTATATAGGTTTATATGCAGAAGATGCCAAGTTGGAGCCCAATACTTTATGCAACTATATAACAGAGATGAAACTTCTTGGATTTTGCTTTGTTAGGACAGCCTTTCCATTCTGTGATCTAGTTTGAGGGGCACTTACTCTCTGGGTGTTTTGGTGCTAAAATTCAGCTCATAAGTTTTTTGACTGTTGAGTAATAAGTTCTGATGATACTTAAAGTTAATTTAATTAAGTGTTACTTATTGGTGCTGTTTTTCTGCATTTCTTGAGCGTGAACATGGATTTGCACATGGTTTTTTTATGTGCATATAATTTTTTTTGTTAGAGTGTGCTTGTCTTTCTTTTCACTTGTTTTTTTTTTTTTTTCAAAAAAGTTTCTTCTAGGTTAAATTTGATTTGATGACATTTGGGTGTTAAAAAAAAGTCAGTATATTGTACAATATATATGTATCCTATTATTCTATTCCTTCTCTTGATCCCCATGTAGCTTCTATGAATTATTCCCTTCTTATCTGTATTATAAAGAACAGGGTAACAAACCTTGCTGTTTTCATGTTCTTTTTGGTTGCCTTTACGCAATCCTTATTGAGTTTATCTTTAATCGCGTGAACAGAATCAGATAACTCCCCAGAACAGTAAGTGCTTACACACACTGACGCCCCTGATGTGAGTAATGTATTGTCATTAGCGATTGATATCTAAGCAAGGATGAACTCTTTGATCCCTTCTTCTGTTGCTATATTTGCTTGGAGTAAGTTGTAAGAGTATAGCGAGCTTATTTGCTCACTAGGTTTAATTTGGCTCGAATGTGGAAAATCACCTAACCGTCTCTGTTTTGGCGCTTCTAGCTCTGTCCAGATCTTGAGTGGGTTATTCAAAGTTAATTTCTTTAATTTTTGCGTTATTTTCTAGTTTTTACTTATTATTATTTTTTAAATATTTTTTTGCCTTTGTTAGTTTCTCAAATTGGCATTTTCATATACAAATAGTTTTTGATATAAGAGTATTAAGCAGTTCTTAGTTTAAACTTGGTGTTTCAGTGTTAGTTAATTCTTTTGTTGTGATGGTATTGACTGGTTCACCAAGAAAATGCTGATATGCTCTTGGAATGTGCTCTTGTGACCACTAGTGCTATCTGGAGGTATCTCTTCAGGCTCTCACTCTTTAGTAATAATATAATTTACTACGTCAGTTATGCTGTGCATTTTTGTTTTCAGTACTCCTATCTTGGTGGAAACAAATCCTTGAGGGCAACATGTAGACTTTAGTTAAAATGGACACATCTTTTGGATTTTTTTATCGCTTCTTGTTTTTGTAATTATCATTATGTATTTGTTAAGTGTGCTATATGATAACCTTTTTGGAAGCTTTTTAAAAGTTGTTTGTTGCTAGTTGTCTTGGTTTGCGGGTTTATATTCTAAGACTGCTAGAAGGACATCGCTACTGTCAAATGAACATATGAGAGTCGGTTAATTCTTCACCTGCTTCACTTTAGGTTTTGGTTGGATTCTTTTCTGATTGAAGTAGCTCAGTGTTAACTATTCAAATTATGTGTGTTTACAAGGTATTATTTCACACTGTACATATATTCTTGTTTAGTGCTTCGAAAGTAGACCTAGAAGTTACATGACTGATTTAAACATGGGAAACCATCGTTGTCCCACTTAATGGCAAGAAAACTGATTCTTATTGCATATGGCGTTACCTCTCTGATTTATTATTGATTTATGGTTTAAGAATGTATTGCTTTGGCAAAAGTTGGCATGCCTCTACCTTAAAGAGTTCAACGAAGAAGGTATTTGGCTTTACTTGGATTATTTAATCGTGGGACCGAAGAGACTTGTTCTGTTTTTTAACAATATGTGTTCTTTTTATTGACAAGTTATGTTTGATGGGTTGGCTCTTGTTCATTGGTCTAGTTGATATATGGAATTACCTCAGGAGTTTTTCTCATTTCACACTGACTTTGGTTCTGAAGTATTGTAAATATCTTATAATTCTTTGCTATGTAGATTATGTGCTGATGCTTATCTTTTAGTCTTTACCATGTAGTCCACTTTGACTATAATTTTAGGATAGCTTTTATGTGGAATTGATAATACTTTTTAAAATTTTCTTGACTTAGAGATGTTAGCCAAAAACTCAGGGACCGATAGCATTATTGTTTTAAAATTTATTGTAATGCTCCTTTATTTTGGAAATGTAATTTACTTGCTAAACCATACAGTAAGGATAAGTTAGTTGGCTTTGTGGGTATTCAGTGATCATGTCTCAAACACTGGCAAAGACCCTGGGAGGTGAAGTCCTTTCTTCTGGCAGCATATCAAATCATCGCCAAGGGACTTGTGTGCATGGACAGTAATGGGGAAATGCAGATGATCCTCACTAGGACACGATGGTATTTATGTGGCGCATTACCAGATACTCGTCCGAGGATGTGCATTTTGCCCTACACGGTACTGCATTTATCCTTGATTTGTGTGAAACATAGATTTGCTCTAAAATAGTCTTATAGGGGCTTCAGAAATTTTATTGTGCATGTAATCATCTGTCTGGATGTTATGAACTGAGTTTAACTATGTACCGATGATTAGGGGTCCATTACTAATCTCAATTACTCATAGCATATGCTCAACCTGATTCATGGTTGGCCGTTTGGCAGTTGAGTCTTGACATTCATTTTTTTATCAAAAATGGTTTTCATATATTGTCACCAAACTGAGTTGCCTATGAAATTCGGATTGATTCTTGTTTATTACCACAAGCAAGTTAAAAACCATAGTCTGAGGTAAGATAATTGCTGCTAAAAGCAGAAAACAGGGGTAATGTTGAGTCCAGCAGCTACAAGCTTTCCTATTCTCTATTTCTCTTACATGTTGGTGGTCATCTTTATTATTATTGTGTTCTCTATGGTGTTAAAGTGCGCAGCAGTTTTGCAGCTTGGTGGGCGATGATACCTGCATGATATATGTTGGGACGCAGACTGGGTTGAACCCTGTCATTAAGGTAATGTCTTTTGTGGTGGGGATCACGATTTCGATGTTTTAAGCATTTGTGATGTAGGCAACAGTCTGTTGATTACGTGATGAAGTATATAATAATATAACGTTTATTTTCTGCACATGTTAAACATGATGAGCTTTTGAGGGATATAGTGGGGCTTCTAACATGTTGGGGCCCTTTATTAAACAGGAAAAATTCCTAACTTTAGTTGAATGACGATGTTTTCATCTGTAGTGCCAAGGTATGATCTTCCAGAAAGGGGCATGATTTTTTCCCAATTATTGAGAAAGTGAAGAGCTAAATCGCGCCGGCAAATATCGATATTCCGCCCGCGTATTTTTGTACATTTCTTAATTTAGCCCCCCCTTTTTAATTCCCCTTCTCGTTTTTCATTCACCCCAAACCGGCAGACCATTGAAGAATACAATGAAAGTATTTAGGAAGATGACAAAACTTGAAAATAAAAATTGTTATTGCAATTCACCAGAGCAACTAATGGCCAAATTAAGGGGATGATAAAATGTAAGTGGCAAGAAGCACTTTCTGAACTTGTGCATTAATCGCACAGATCTCACAATTTTAAGATGAGTAAATTTCTGAAGTGTACCAAATCTCGTACCCTCTCACGCAGTCACGCACAACAGCTATCCCTTTTTATTCTCTGGCACTCCCCTACCGTCAATACTCCCCGCGCTGGGCACCATCACCCACGCAACAAGTCCACTGCACACAAAAACACACAGCATCGCACGCGCCGCAACAGTACACGCAACAGTAGCAGCTAAATAGTAACCCGTCGCTGACACTAACCGTCGGTGGGTCCTACCTGTTCTAGGCCGGCATTATTACATTAAGGAGGAAAGTTTTCGTCGGAACTCACGGAGTCGCGCGGTCTCGATTCCCTCCTACGCGTCGCTCCATCTTGTGTTTGACCTCTGCTTTTTGCTTGGGCGTTTGTGCCTACGCGATAGATGAGTTGAGGTTGGTGGCCAAAGCGTGGTGGTGCTAAGGGTTTGTTCAGTTGGTCTTCGTGGGTTGTTTATGGTTGTAGACTATCTTGGTGGTGGTTAGAAGTTGATGGGTGCTTGTGAGTTAGAAGAAGTATGAGAGGAGGAAGTGAGGGTAAGGGTAATCAGTAATTGGGTGATGCGGGCGTGAATATAACACAACCCCGGTTTGAGAAAACTCTAGTTCACGCACTAAAAATTTTTAAGAAGGCGGAGGGGGTAGAGACAATAGGCCTCATTTTATCTTAAGTGGTAGAGGCTTCCATGTTTCATGTTTCATTGTAGTCTTCATACTTTCTCTGCTCTTTTGTTGCTCTTTGTCACAGACAAATTTAAATTCAATTTCTGCTTTAATGCTTAAGTTCGCTGCCGGTATAAGTCCCACATTCCTCTGCCCCGATATGCATACGGCTAGTCCAGATATCTTTATGCATCTCTAGTTATACCTTTTAGCAGGAAGAAAAGAAATTCAACGTCAATTTGTTCCTGGCTACAAACTTTCATAATTTTATAATTTGGAATGTTTTTTTGTATATTAGTGTGCTTCTTGTTGATTATTTTTATTACATTCCGTATTTAAGTGGAAACTTTCAAAGCCGTGTTCTTGCATCTAGGCGAAATTTTAGATTTGTGATTATGAAGTGCAAATGTCATATTGCTAAATTCTTTGAAAGTAAAGCGCGTGCAAGGTAGTCTGCCCTATACTTGGCCATCTAATAAGCTACTTAGTACCAAAGCTGTACACCTCGCACTAAAGTGGAGAAATACCACCGCGCCAAGAAACCATTTAAACAACTAATCTATCGGAAGGTTGTGAGGTTGTGCTCGACTCGGTTCCTTATTATGAAGGTTTTTGGCGTTGTGTGCTAGTATTTTAGATGAGCTTGTCAATTGTCTCTCGAATCGTCTTGAATTGAGATTTTGATTTTGGAACTTCACAACCAAGCCGCGCGTCCTCTCTATTCGTTCTTAATAATACATTTGGAATTGGGTTCTTTGTGTGGTGGTTAGAATATCTTCGTGTAAATTTTTTTTCTCTCTCGTGCCTGAATCGATTGACGGTTTAATAGAATTTGTGTGACACGTCTTGTGAAGGTATTGTTCGATAGGTGAGTTGAATCTGGGTGGTTGTAGGGTGCGAGGGTGTCATGCGGAGGGTTCCGGTGGTGCGAGGTAGTTGTGAGGGTTGGTGGTGCAAAGTGAGCCGGGCATAGAAACCTCTCCATAATAGTGGCTTCTTGCAAAGGGTGGGATTGTGTGGTTTAGTGAAGGATGCAAGGTGAGCGTTGTGTGGAGATCTTTGTGTGGTGTGGTGGAGATCCTATACGGATATTGTGTTTGGTATTAAGATAGTTTAGTAAGTATGAAAGGATTTATCCCTCTTGTAATATTTCTTGTTTCTTATATTGATAAGTTTTCTCAAAAGATCTAAAAATAGGACATGGGAGGAGTATGATTGTACAAAGCAAAATTCAGTAACCAAGCAATCACTAGCAAATACTGCAAGCTCTCTACTCCCTCTAGCCTTCGGACCTTAAACACAGGCACACCACACAAATTCACGCCATATAGAGATCTTGAGTCTTGAGCGCTCGCAGAACCTCTGTTCAAAAAAGGGTTTTGAAACCGGTCTTTTCGTACAATATGTTTTGGCAGCGCAGGTTGCTTTTTACCACTCAACCTAACAAACCGCAACTCGATTTTTCGACGGCACGAGCCCTTCCAAGAACTCGGTCTTTTCTTTGGGTATGCCACGTGCTAGAACCTACGCATTTATTTCAGTCCCCTTTGCCGCCACTACGCAAGACATGACCGCTGGAAACAAATTACATATCTATGATAATGTGCGTTGTAAAAAAAGGGAACCTTAACTTTAGCTGAGATTGATTTGGGTTTTAATTTTTACATTTGTTGTATCATGAAACGGATACAAAGATTAGTTACAAACCCTTTAGAGCCAATGGAGATTCTATTGGGCGAAAAATTCTGGATATCGTGTACTGAATGTGCTTGTGGCATTTGAAATTGGTTTGATTTAACATGGTTTGGCCTCTCTGAAACGTTTGTGTCATTATGCCTTGGTGTGCAATATCGCGTGAGCGGGCAATTTATATTTTCATTCATATACTCTTCATGGCACGCACTCACAACAATCGACAAAATAAAAGACGACCTCGGGTCGGTTCTTTACTTCTTCGAACGCAGAGAATGATCAATTTTTGTGAAGAAAAAATATATATCAAGCCGGAAATCCATTCGTACGTCAAAGTAACGCAAAGAGAAAATAGTAGTTACATATATGCTAAAGGCATAACAAACAGATGGTACTTTGTGCCATAATATTACATATGACATTGATTTAAACTCTACTAGATAGTCCATTGATCTCAAAGCTGTGGATTATTTGTTCAAGGAGGGGCGGTTTTCGAAAGAATAGATTTTATGGAAGCGTTATACTTGTGACCGTTGGGTTAATTGCACATTAAAGTTTTTAAATATTTGAGAGTTGATGTTCCAAGTTGGTAATTTAATCGAAATGTTGGTTGTCATGATTTCCTATTTATCAACACATGTGTCTTATAAACTGACTTACTAAATGTACACTGATTTTAAGTTCTTTCGACGCAATGTGAGCCAAAAGTGCACAAATAGTTTTCTACATGAATATTCACTCTCGCCTCTTCTCATAATGTGCTGGAACATTACGCCTAGTTTATGGAGTCTTGAGAGCAGTCTTTAGATTGCTTCTGAGGTTCTAGATAACTTCAAGGTTGTGACGGCTGGTCAGTGTTTGGTAGTGAAAATGGGTTATATAACAGTTGATTATCGATCGAAAGGAGTACATGGATTGCGCTCGATTCAGTCATCCTGCCAACCAGGTTCAGTTGTGCCTTTTAACAACTCATATCAAAGCAGCTGCAACTGCTCACCATATTTTGGCAGAAGAGAGATAGTGTAGCGTTAGAGAAGAGAAAGGATTGAGAAACGCTGGATGCTCTATCAGATTCGGAAGCAATGAGAGCTCGAACTTAGAGGATGAGTATATGAAAGGGACCAATTGCCCTGAAAAGGCAAATAGTCAGTCGCTTGTTCGATACAGGTCCAGTATACCTGTGTCACCTCCGGGTCATTTACCTCACTCGCACGAGCCCAATTTCCATGGAATCGATATTCTCTTGAGAGAGCGCCCTATATTATTCACTCAATTTCTCTTCATTATCTTTCGTGCTATAATTTCATAAAGGACTTCGAAGGTACATGGTGATAATAAAATAGTTTACATAAAGGATCAACGTGTGATGAGAAGCAATTGGGAGTCATAAGCCTCAACGTTAGATCTGTTTCGCACTAGTTGTCGCACTGAATGTAATGAACAACATAATTTGGGCCGAATAAGAAACGCCAAGTTGAGTTGTGCCTATAAATGTCAAACTCCAATGTGTGCAGCATGTGGGTTCTATCCTTTTCGGAACCTTACATTCTTGACTTCTAGCACTAGCGACAAACGTAGTATTGGCGAGCCTCCCATTATGACATAGCGAAGTGCAATATGATGAATGAGCGAATTCGGACTTCCTTCGGATGTCCACCTAAAGCTGGTGTGGTTCGAAGTTCAAACACTGATACCCAACATACTTTCTGAAAGTGTTTGGATGCATACTCAGTCGCCTAATTCTAAAACCTCATCAGATGCGATAAGTCCACGGTGGATAGATCTCGTGTGATTAGATAGAGCAAATAACTCGTGAATACTAGTGCACGGTTTGGGACATTCACCAATTGGCCTTCAAGAGCTAAAACTGAGGTGTTACTCTTGTTACAGGACGGACGTTTTTGTGGTGACGAAAGTATTGATACCATACATGAAGAGAGGAGCGTGATCGAAACATCGAAATCTCAAATATGTGTAACGCCTTGAGTTCATCTAACGTCCGACTTAAATATACTGTATGACACTGGTTGACCCCTGTTTCTTGTACACCTCTTCAATGCATCTCGCCTTGAATTTGCTTGCACGCCATTAAAATCGAATGTATAAGTAATCAATCACCACCTTCTTATGCTTGGCACGTAGTAGAAATTAAAGAATCTTTTCCTAGTCTAGTGAGAATCGGAAAGGGTGTGTCGGCTGTACGAAATAAGATTATATCTCTCACAGACATTGACTGGAGCTAATAGTAAAACGAGAGGTCAGCTGATGATGTTGGTCAAACAGTTCGCAGAGGGATGGCTTCTGACTCGCATTATATGTGATATTATTATATTCTATGGTACCTAATGTTACGCACTCTATGGCAATATCAGCAACCTTAATAGGATGCCCGTTTCACTCAATATATAATATGACGATTAAAACAAGACGGCTGCCAAAGTATATGAAACCCATTCATCGAGAAGCAATCAGTCACATTACCGTGAAATTTTTTGCCTTAGAATCTCCAATTGCTTAGGTGGTAACTTAATCTTTATTCGTTCCATCAACACATGAATCAAACACCCCCCAAATAATTTTGCAATGTTGGGGTTTTTCCTTTTTTCGATTATTTGATGTTATTGTTGCGTGGGGAGGACGTGCAGATGATAAGGTGGCACTAGCGGTGAGGCAAACGGTGGCAAGCGCGTCTCGGTTAGGAGAAGGGTGGCGTGCTAGGTGAAATTAGTTGCGGCTCTGTTAACAGCACGCCAGAACAGAAGGATGAGGATTTTAGCAACCCTTTTTTCCGAGCATTGTTATCGTGCTGTTTGGCTGATTTTTGGTGGTAGTGTCGGTGGCTGGGCTTTGGTTTCTGGGTCGGGCGTGTTTAGGCTTGGTGTGGGTGCGCCGGTTTGTAAGGAGATAAGGAGGGAGATAGATGATGTATAGTTCCATGTTCTTACTTATCTACTGCGTTTTGTCCGTTTTATCGCGCCCGCAGTCATCTTAGTTCTCTTTTTGGTTTTTAAACACAATGCGGAAGCTTATTGTTATTATAATAAAAATAAAACACCAACTGGTTGTGCCTCTGTGCGGCTTTTAGATAGCAACTCCTGGTTTGCGTGATAGAGTCTCCGATTCTTATGTGTACAGCCATTTTGAGAATTATATATCATTGACTAGTTAGATATACCCATTAGAAGCATTAGTGATAAACCTCATTGCGGCTCCTTAGATTGCTATGGGACATAATATGCCCATAGAACTGAATATGTAAATGAGACTAAAATAACAAAGCAACATTAGCTAAAATTATATGAAAAAACCAAAAAACAACATAAGTAATTAAAGTGTAATATCAACCACTACTTGGAGATAATTATCTAACCTAAAACCTCTCTAGATTTATGCTCTCCTCTTTCTCTCAGTTTTGAAGCTAAGTATACAGTAAATTAATGGAAATTAAAAAAAAAATTAAAAAGTTCGATAGGAACTTGGTTGACCTTCCTAGAGCGCCCTATTAAACTCTCGACATATAGTTACCCTTTATTATCATATAAGACAAAGAAACCGCTGAGAACAGCCTGTACATGTCACTCTCTTCCATGCTCACAAAAAGATTGGCCCCCCTCGCACCATGACATTCTGCTCGAAAATATAGTGAACGAATTAGAAAAAAAATGTTGTGAGATTGCAATTGTAAATTAAATATTGTATATTGATACAATGGCAATATTTTAAAAAAGCTATGTGGACTAAGAGAAATATACTTGCTTTAAATACATAATCTAACAAATAGAGAGATCCAGAACATAGATTTATACATAGAAGCAAGATATATCTTAAGGAAAAATAATGAATAAAGACAAAAAAGAAAAAATTGAAATGAGAGCAGGAGATGTTCGGGCGCTTCCATCACCTTCGCATGGAACTAGGCGGGTGTACTTCGAGGGGTCTCTGAGAAATTATTCCTCCCACTCAGAATAAATATTGATATTGCTGCCTCGCAACCACGTACTTGCGATATAATTTGCAGCTGAAAAATCCACATGAGAATAAATCTTAGGATAAATGAGGCAAAACAAACAATAACTTCGGCAGTACCCCACACCGAGAATAATACTAGTAGGATTATCTGCAACGCTGCACCATCTAATGTAATTGTCTGGACTCATGCTTCTAACAGTTACGAGCAGATCCTCGCTCTCAATGCCTTTTTTCCTTAGGCAAACGCAGACGAACCTTTCGAAACGAATCTCCAACTTTCTTTTTCTCTCCTAGATTTATCGCTGCGGATCCGGTCACGCAAGTTGCAACAGAAAAAAGGAAATCGCTCAGCGGTCGACCTATCTCTTTCGTCCAACCAACATGGCAGCTGGGAGAGCAGGCAGAGCTGGGGCCATGGTGAGGAATCACCACATCCAACCAGAAAGACAAAGAAGAGAGATGATGTTGTATATAATAAGGTGATAACACCCGCCAACATTTATCTAGTTTTCAAGCGCTCTTGACGGCTAATACTCTCTTTTAGACCCAGTCGCATAGCGAAAGTAAATAGAAGCCCCATACCCCTGCTCTCATTTTCATGTTCTTTATACTTTTTCACTCTCTTTTTTGTTCTCTTGTTCACATTATCGTGTCTCCTATTTTTTCTTCTTATTATTTCCTTATCTTGACTCCTTTTATTTTTGTGTGATTTTTCTCTATATCTACAATATTCCTTTTTTTAGCTCCACATGATTTTCTTATATTATGGTCCAATTATATCTATAGCTGAGTTTTATTGACGTCTCGCAATCTACCGACATTTTTGTTATCTCAATATTTAGTTTTCTTTTCCAGATATTTCTTATAGTGTAAAGTTGTACTGTCTCATAATTCTCGATATTTACTCTTTGGTTTAGGCATGTAAACGAGACTCAGGGCACGCCTACGAAGATGGTGAGAATGAGAATCAGGGCTTTTAGGGGTTTTAGACGAGAGTAGGTTCGATGAGGGAGCAAAAAATGATTTTAGGTGCTGGAGGTGTTAGAAAGGAACCTGAAGAGATGGATTTGCAGATGAGTGGAGGAAATATATGTGTATTCCTCCCGAGGGAGTATCATTTATGGTCTCATGTTAGTCGAGGGCCCCTCCGGCATATCCCAGGTATTAAGTGACTTTAGTAGTGAGATGATTTGAATGTGTGATGTATTTGGACTGTGATGGGTCGTCTGGGTGGGACAGATAGTTAACCGAGCTCTCTCAGCCTTTGTGAGTTATTATTGAGCTGGCTCGTGAATGAATATCACTGAGCTCGAAACCGATCTCGAGCTTTTCGAGCTTAAAAAGTGCAAGTTCAATAATTAAAGCGTATAGTTGAAGTTCCGCTCAGAAACTCTTTATCAGTATATCATGTAATCTTCAAAACGTTTAATATTAATAGTATGAATTCTGATTTGTTTGGTTATAATATTTTCCTCAATATACTACAATTTTATAATATATATAAGCTAAATAAAAAGATAAATATAATTTGAGCCTGTATTGCGAGCTTTTGAGTCGAGTATAGTTGAGGCTCGGACTCGAGCTAACTTTGTTTATGTAATATACAAATTATGAAACTATAACTCGCTCGGCTCGGGTCGAGTATAGTTGAGGCTCGGCTCGAGAATTCCCTTCAATAGTGTGTTATGTTAAATAACGAAATACAAAATTATGAAGTTAGTGAGGCACAAGCATATAATCATTAAGCGTAAGAGAAACAAAGCATCAATACTAGGCTATTTTACTAAAATCTAACTCAAGATTAACCCTAAGATGTAGAAAATACTCTCACAATATAACTATATATATCATACAGAAATCCCCACTAACATAAATTTTTCCTACAAACCTTTATTTAATTATCCTCTCAAACTTATTACTTTTTTATTTTTATTTTTTTACATTACATTATTTCATGTGCAATTTCTAGATACACTTATTCAATTGTTGACATTTCAAATCATATTGTGCAAAAAATTTTAATTCCATATTTTTTAAGGGAAATTTCCTCATGAGATATACCCCTGAGGTCGCGCGCAATATCTCAGTGATACCCTGTAGGTGTTCTAGGGTTAGGATAGCCTTTGAAGTTAGGGGTTATAGCTACAAGTGTGTTCCGTTGCTCTAACGATCGTTATGTTCGTTAGGTTCCAATCCATTTACATTATAGCTAACTATATTAAACATATACCATATAAAACTAAATAATTATACTTAATTAAAAACTATTAAAACAATTACGAAAATTATAAGTATGCAACCATTATATTACCTCCCACATTCACTTCCTTCTTCGTTCGTTCTTCTTCTCCTTCTCTCTCAATCTTCACTCCATCAACACCATCTTCTCAATCATTCACTCTCACTCACAAAATCAATTTTCACTCACAAATCTCTCACTCCAATTCATCCAAAACACATATCACTCTTAATTTCATTATTTATTTTTCGAAAATTTCTGAAAAAATCAAATAGCAAGCAGCATTAATGGCTTATCGGGAATTTTACTGCCAACCACCCCAACACAACACAATTGAACAGCCAGCTCTAACAACAATTATTTGTGATTATACAATCCGAATTGTTGTTAGGGACGAGGATTGTGAAGCTCAAATGGCGTTCGTTATCACTCATTAATGGTCTTATTGGTTCTTCTTGCCTCCGTAGCTATTGTGGGTTACTACTCTACTTTGTCTCTTAGAGTGTGACAGTACTGGTATGGTTATGTCGTATGGGGGTGGACGTGGGCGGAGAAATGGGGTACTGATTGTTTGGTATGGTGTTTGAATGTGGGTTTGGGTCGTGGGGTGGTGGTGGTGCGTAATGTTCTAGTAGTGGTTGGCGAATCTTGGGTTGTTGGGTTGTGGGTGTGGTTGTGGGCAAGGTTGGGTCGTGGTGGTGGTTTTGCTTAATGCCGTGGTAGGGGTCCGGGTGCGTCATGATTAGAATGAATCTATTAATATTAGTTAGTTTAAGGGTTAATGTTTAACTGTTAGTTTGAAGGGTTTAAAATGGAATGAAAACATAACGGAACATAAAGACCGTTAGTAGTAAGGGTATCCTAGCTATCAACCCCCTACACTCAGCGGGTACATGGGTACACACGAAACCTCGGGGTATATGAGGAATTTTCGTAATTTTTTAAAGCTATAAATTAAATTAATTTTATTTGTTGATCATTTTTTTCAAATTTTAATTAATAGTTTGTTACTAAGGTGGTAAAAACTAAACTAAATTAGGGAAGTGAAATTGGAAGTAGCTGTAGTCAACCGGAAGTTAGTTAATCTCAATGTGAGTTGAACTCTTAATTCTGAAGTTGAATCTGTCATTGAGCGTTTGTGATAAGCGCTAGGATGCTTGGAGCTGAAGCTTGCTGAAATAGATATGAGCTATTAACACTCTAAGCACGCTAAGCACAGGAGTAGCTGTACTGAATTTGAAGTCTTGGATGTAGTAGCGGTAAACTGAGTACGAAGTGGGCCATAAATTTAGCTCAAAAGATGGTCTTAACTTATAATGTAAATCTTGAATTTATAATCTACTTAAATTGAAAAATCCGGCTGATTGTGCCGGGTATTATCTTGTTATTGATATAAACTCAAATTGTACTAATACTGGAAGATAGGCATGATTAAAACAATAAAAGAGAATAAAGATTGAGATATTGCTTGAACTTGATTTTGATAAATTGCGAAATCAATAACAGAGAACCATGTTGAGATAGTGTGCCCAAAGAAACAAGGAGAACTAAAATTATTTCTAAATCAATGATATTTAAAGTAATAATAAGATTGAAATTCCCGTATCTACATATATCGCTGGTCATGCTCTTGACTAAATTCAGATAATATCAGTTTTGCTGACATATAGGGCGCGAGCAATCAATAGGTGTATATAGTGATATTAGGCCACAACCGAGAGGTGTGGATTTTACACTGTCATGCTTATTTTCAAAACACTTCAAATACCAAGTTGGCCACAACTAGTTGTTTGAGATTCCACAACAGGTTGTTGAAAATCTATATCCAACACATACTTCGCGCGCAAGAACTTTCATGAGGCCAATTCTTGTGAGCTTTCGTCAACATAAACCCTAATAAATTATTCCATTCTATTGAATCAACATCCTAATTCAATCTTGCAATTATAGATGTTGTGAGGAAGCTTGCCTAAGTCTGTCTATATCACCTTATTTTAATTATTTGCTCTTCTTCAGACAGTTATATTCTGGCTATATAATAGTTGGTTTTCTGTTTTGTGAGGGATGCCTAATGGAATGCTCATTCCCACAGTCGAGAAAGCCCATACACTGAATCGCACTTGTGTTGATTGAACCCCTCATAGATTGAAACCTCATACCTTGACCGGGTATATGCTCCTTGATTCTTTGCACCTAGCATATGTGAGTTTATGTTCTCTTGGTTCTCATCTACTGATTACACTGTGTTCGCTTCAGAATCGCTGATAATTCAGTTCACTGTTTGATCGAAGGTCCTCTGCTAGCGGATTGGAGCTTGGATCATTCCTGTCCATTAAGATTTCAGGTATATGCATTGTCCTTGTGTGCGGTTTAGAGCTTGTTATGATAGTTACAGATTGCTTATTGCGATTCTATCTCTGTCTGTGATATCATATTCTTTTATAGTGGTCACGCAATATAGATCAATTCAGTGCGCTAGAGATGGTAGAAGTGTTACAGTTTTGTATAGTGCACTTCTTCAATATCTTGCGTGATATGGAATTTTAATAAGTTGCCTTGATTGGCAATGTCAGCTTGAGGATGCGCCATATGATTACCTGGGATATAGTATATGAAATATCATATCTAAATTTTTCCTCTTTCCTTACAAGGTTATTGATGTTGAAGATACTGCACTAATCTAGGGGGGGACTTCGGGACAGCTATTACACAACGATCATATGAGACCTAAATTTTGACAAACAAAATTATAAGATTATACAATAGTATCATTATCTATTCACTATGGTATATTATTCAGGTATAGGTCTGAATTTTCTCACTCATGATTTTTTCTAGTCTGATTGCAATTTTTTTTAGAAAGCACTGAGTTCTTATATAGTGACTGAACAATAACCTATTATCCTCAAATACATTCTTTATAGTACGCAATAATTGCTTGTGTATCACTTCTTGCCATTCAGTGTTAAGAATTTGTCTATAGACTGCTTAACTGTTTCCCTTACTCTTGATGCATTGGTATGTCAACGAAAGTACATGAAAGTAACTTCGCATGTCTGAAGTATTGTGCCTAGATCAGGGTTCTCACTTTCAGGACATGCTGGACACAGGTATGGTGACTTCTTAGAGCTGCTTCTTAGTTTACAATTTCATGTGTATAACCGTCTTTATATTTTGGATGTCAAGTGGGACAAATGGGCCTCTACATATATCACTGGCAATTCAGAATGATCCAAGAGACTTTAGTCACGGGTGGTTTCACGGATGATTGTCAAGCGTCTGCTGGCGGCTGGAGACGTTCATGGTTTAAAATCTCCTTTCCGATGCGGTCAAGAAATTAACTGCACTCTCCTCTTTTACCGAGTCGTCAATAAATTATGGTAATGGTGCTCCTTTCATACTAGCTTTTGGTCTCCGGAATTGTTAATCTTACACTCTTGCCGCTTGCTAGTTCTGTTGTTTACGTGTTTCCTTTTGTTGGTTTACATTTACTTCTTACATTTTCCTTTTTCAATACATATTATCTTTTTTACCCATTAAATGTTTTATCTTTACCCCTTTGCTTATTTGCCTCATTCTTCGTGATGTTCCTCCCCAAATCTTATTCTCGATTCCATATTATTTTATAAAATATATAAAAAGATTTAACTTTAATTTATTGCAAATACACATTCAAAACAATATTAAATTAATATACAGTACTTCAATAATACTAAATATATATTTATCCATATAACTTTCACTAATTAAGTGCCAATTCAACTTAAGCATATCGACGAGTGCGAGTATTAGTCAAACTTAGCAGATAATGACAGTAACAGTACAGTGTTAGATTATTATAATTATTAAAATAAGTGTGACGCTAATTTAGTAAAGCTTTTGGTCTTTGTTGTAAGGGCTAATTTATCTAAGACTCACAGCAGTAATACTGGGTTGCATATATTTTTTTCTCTTCCATATAATTAAATGTACACTAACAATACTACACAGGAATCTGAATTTGGAATGCATTTTGCACTAAAGTGACAAAGATCTTAAGTTTATATTTGTGAGTTTGATTTAGTTATGACCTCATTTGCTGATTACAGTTATTGGTCTAGTTGCCAGTATTGTAGGCTTATTGATCTGTAATACCTCAGATAGAAATGAAGTCCTTGCAGAATTGGACAAGTTCGAACTCATGCAACCACATGTTTGCTTAACCTGGCAAAATTGATTAGAGTATTTATTTAGAGCTGACAAGAATGGCTAATCTGAATTGGGTGCAATATTATGTAAACTTTAATGTGCTCAAACATGAATATGCTTTCTTTGTTGGAAGTAAACTACTTCGTAGATTGTTTTGGAATGTAAACTTGCATACTATTTGGTTACTACTTCTGTTTTCTCAATCTGACTTGACAGATATATTGACCTCGGTCGTTATTTCTTTCAACATGATACTGTGTTCTCGTGCTGCCTGGCTGAGCCTCGTGAATACTGGGAAATGTTGCAGGCGAAGCCATCTAGGGCAGCCTACACACAACACATCTAATCAGTTAATGGTTTCTTTGCTTCATGTAGAGTCAACCATTCTAAATACTGTTCTTTGCTTCATCTTTTTAGATCTCACTGGAAAAAAATATTGTAAGCACAGATGTTGGTCTGAAATTCTGGGAAAAAGTAGATTAAAATAGTTGTGGTTGGTTTAAGTTACGAATAAATAATTGGAAACCAAATGTTCTTTATTGGGGCGTGGGGCACGCGCCAGGGGGCCCACCTGCTCTGCAGTGTTTACTGTGTTATGTTGATATTCTTGGCTTTTTGTTGAGTGAGTGGCTCTTTTAAGGTTTTGTTACCAAGTCGGTGCAGAAAAGGTTGTGAATCATCACCTCTTCTCTATTTTCATTCACTAATCTCATTGAACTCTTTTTTTTCCTTCTTTTGTATTTTCTTTTCTTTAATTAATAATTATTGTTAGTGTTCTATGATGGCATAGTTTAATGTGTATATTAACTGTCACCTAGGTTAGTTCAGCTGTTCAGGTGAGGGATGCATACATATACGAGTACATTAGTGGGAGTGTTAGATAATCAATTACAGAAAGACTGCACATAAACGTGGAAACAAATTAGTGTATTGTTGTACAGGATGTGACTATGTAACACTTCGTATAAAGAAACTTCCTCCATAACGATAATAGAATTTTATTTTGCACGCTTTTTAGAAAGAAGATTTAATGTGTAAACAAACAAAATTAGGTAAAATAATTTTACAAACAAACACAATATTATATGTTACATTGTTAGTAGTTTTAAATTTTTACCTATTTGCTTGTATACTCTCTTAGATCCTTTTCTTAAAAAGTATGCCCTAATTCAAAGTTTATTATTCGTTACGAGGAAGTATAAGAAGATTTATATCTTTGAGTTCTTAAGCTTATAATGATGATATATAAAATTGGTGACAAATCAATCAACACATATCTTAGTACGTTATATATAAACACTTTTCTATCGTAAAGGAATGACCAACATCCTCAAGTCTTGTGTAAAAATTTTGGGAGCATCGTGTTCAATAGGTATCTCAGTTAAGGGGGTGTTGTTTACTTGTTTTTTGGAATGAGGTATGAATTTAGAATAAATTAAAACTCATACTTGTTTTTATATGATAAATATTAATTTTGCCCATATCTCAAATCCCTAAGGGGGCGTATGGAGTTTGGAATCAGTGTTAAACCAGGTAGTATGGGTTTGAACTTAATCCCTCTCATTCTGTACGAAGCATTTTTTTTGCTTGGAATGAACATATATAGTTTTTTCTATATGCTATTCTCTTCAATACCCTTCCCACCTTATTGGGTTTCTTAAACCATACTTGGAGGTTTGAGTATAGGTTTTAAAATCATAATTTAAACACAAATATAGATATGAGGTTTGTCATTCTAACACCATTACTCATCTACCTTGTGTTGCCAACCACCGACACCTAAGGTATGGGGTTTTGAAACCCAGGTGGGTATGGCTTAAACTATACATTAGGTTTTAAATTTAATAAAATAAAATATTCTAGAGTTAATCAACACCGTGATATCAAGTATGGAGTTTAAACTCTACATCACCTTGGTTTCATTCCTGATTTCCAAACCATATATTATACTTTATGAACAAACGATCTAATCTTCATCTTTGTTTAGGTTCTGACTCACTGCACCAATAAACGAATAAAGTAAGACGTAAGAGTATTGCAGCATTATACTCATGATTAAAGGTTAACTGCGATCATTTTAAAATTTTAAACCAAATTGTAACAACATGAAATAGTAAATTTTACTTGGGATAGTAGACATTTTATTTTCAATTTTAACACAAATATTGCACAAGTAATTTCAGACCGCTAATTAGTTTTGTTTTTCTAAATTGGGTTTTTTTAATAAGATTGTAATATTGATACTATATTGGACTTTTTGTATTTACGGTACACGTAGAATTGAAAAAATGTAGATAGCTTCAAATGGTAAAAATATCCTAGCAAACTCAAATATCATTTGTAATATTACATTGCCAACAAAAAAAAAATGAAAGGAAAAGAATAATAGTGAAGATTAATAAGAAAGATTAAATTTATCTTCTTGAAATGTAAAAACCAGATTTGATTCCGAGGAGAAGAGAGATCGAGTACCAATACAACGACGTACGAGCTTTTATTTTCAGTTTTTATTCCAAATCTTCTCCTCCTCTCACATCACACCATAACTCAGGAGAGATCGTCTCCTTTCTAATCAGCACTGGTTCTTTTTTCCCCTTTTTATTTTCTCTCCCAATTCAATTTCCATTTTTTTTTCTTTCGAATTCGTTCTCATCAGATAGACTCACTTCACACCGAGTTGATTCAATGGGTATTTATGCTCTTCTCAATTTTGACGTTTTGCTATTGATCTAATTCAATTCATTAATTGCTTGTTCCGTTTTCTTTGATGCAATTACTTCGATTGTGGTTCGTGTTTAAGGTTAATTATAATGTCGCTTGTTTTATTTAAAGTGGGTGCGCTTTTTTGGGTTTGAAGTAGTGTTTTTTAAAATGTTTTGCATGTGAATGCGAATTTGGGGTGCTTAGAGTATTTAATTTGGGTCTTAGGAATTTGCAAGCTTGAAATTTTTATCTGAATGTTATGTCATTATGTAATTGTGTAATTGCAATTTGGGTTAATCTTTGTAATTGGCAGGTCGTTTGGTAATGTTGTGGAAGTTGATAGCAAGCAAGGGAGTTTTTCTCGAAGAGAAAACATTAATTTTGTTCGAAGTTGGATCTTTTCTTTTTAATTTGAAGGTTGGAGGTTAAATGATTTTGTTTTAGGTCCATGAGTTTGGAGACCCTTGTTTTGGGTTTAATGAGTTGGTGATCAATACTTTTTGGAGGTTTTTCTTCCAGTATTGCTTCATGGATAAAAATCCAGCTCCCTCATGTTCGGTTCACGAAAGGAGTTATGGTATGAATCAAATAGACATGTGTGCTCCTGCTGCTATAGAAATTTGTTGTTGCTGCTTGAGATTTTTTTCTTGTTCCTTGTTGGTTGGTGTAGTACAAGGAAAAGGAAATGTATGCTTATTATTTTTGCTGTATAAGATTTCAGCTCTATTTCGTAATTTGTCCAGAAGTACACTACTTTGTATTTGTTAAAAGACCCTGGTTGTAAATGGTAACTTAGTGCTTGTAAGCTATTGGAGTCATGATTGAGTTTATCCTAATGGGATTTGTTTTTTTCTCAGTAACGTACTGGTGTTGTTTCTACTCAGCTATATGACGGCGATGGTGTCTTCAAATGTTTCTATGGACTCGACAGTTTCTTAAAAGGAGATAAAACTCGCCGATGTGGGCTGTTCTTATGCATAGTCCTCATCTATGGGTCCCAGAGCCAGTGGTGTGTACTCTTGCATTTTTTTAGAGCTTATGGTCATGACTAACCTAGTTGTTGACATGGCGAAGGACTTGGTTCATGTTGGGGTTTGTCTTTGATTTTGGGTTTGATTATAACACCCCTTATTGTGGGGGGTAATTGAAGGGGTTTTGAATTGGAGGGTGTATGGAAATAGTAGTGTTTGTGTGGTGGAATTTAGGTGGGGTATGGAGTATAGACTCAAAAGGGAATTAAATACTCATTTGGTAAATGACAAAGTGAGTGTTATATATATTATTGGGTCACCACCACAAACCCCTAAAAGGTTTGAACTATTGTCAGTGAGGGGTTTGTTATGGGAGAGTTCGTGTGAAGATGACTGTTGGCCCTCTTCTGTACTAACACAGTACTTGCCTGTGGTACCTTATGATCAAGTGTTAATTGCCCTTTATCTAAAGTTTCCGTTTCATGCATCTGCTTCATAGACCGTTTTTTTCTCTTTAAATTTTCAACTACTAGTAGCAATTCATTATTAGTGGTGGTTAGCGTTCTTAAATGGCAGCTATATGACCTATGTCATATATTTCTACTTGTTCTTTCCTGCTTCAGGTAAAAGTACATTGTGAATTCATTTATTTCGAACCAACTTCAGGGAGATGGATGCATTTAGAGGAAGGCTTTTTTTCTTTTTCTTATTGTGTTTCTCTTTAATCTAAGTATGAAGCATCAACCTATACGTCTACTATCTCTTCTCTAGATGCTCCAGAAACCAAACAAATTTGGTTAGGCAAAATGTTTGGTAATTGACGCGCCTGCACGTTAGTAATGGAGTTGGGAGAGGGGACTGGACGGGGTAAGAGAAAAGAGGAGAAGGTGATTTTGTGCCAACATGATCATATACTTCTATAGATATTAATTGTTTCTTCATAACTGAATATTTTAAGATATAGTCT
>SNQN01000151.1:87869-103092 GCA_008642245.1 Bassia scoparia
TGTACTTTTACCTGAAGCAGGAAAGAACAAGTAGAACATATGAGCACTAGGTCATAATGCTGCCATTTTAAGCGTCAACCACCACTAAATGAATTGCTACTAGAGTTGAAAATTTAGAAGAAAAAAAAAGGTCTTATGATAGCAGATGCATGAATAGAAACTTTAGATATCAAACTCAAAGGGCAATTAACACTGATACATAAGGTACGCACAGGCAAGTACTGTGTTAGTACAAGGGCCACATCATCTTTACACGAACCCCTCCCATAACAAACCCCTCACTGACAATAGTTCAAACTTTTTAGGGGTTTGTAGGTGGGACCCAATATATACAGTCATTTGTCTTTTACCAAATGAGATTTATTTTCCCTTTTTATTCTATACTCCATACCCCACTTAAATTCCACCTCACCCATGCAAACCACTTACTATTTCCATACCCCTCCCAACTTTCAAACCCCTTCAATTACCCCCAACAATAAGGGGTTTGAAAATCAAACCCAAAATCCAAAGACAAACCCCAACATGAACCTCTTATTGTGAGTGCCCTTAGAAGATACTACCCATTCCCAAATTATGTTCAATATATACAAAATGACCAAGTCCTTCCCATGCCACAACTTAAACTAGGCTAGTCATGACCATAAGCTCTAAAAAAATGCAAGAGTACACACCACTGCTCTGTGGACCCATGATGGAGACTATGGCATACGAAAGCCCACATTCGGCGAGTTTTACTCCTTTTAAGAAACTGTCGAGTCCAGAAACATTGAAGACACCATCGCCGTCTATTAGCTGAGTAGAACAACACCCAGTATCGTTATCTGAGAAAAACAACATAATCTCCATTAGGAAACTCAATCATGACTCCAATAGCTTACTAAGCACTAAGTTACAACTTACAACCAGGGTCTTTTAACAAATACAAAGTAGTGTACTTTCTGGAACCAAATTAGCAAATAGAGCTGAAATCTTATACACAAAAATAATAAGCATACATTTCCTTTTCCTTGTACTCACCAACCAACAAGGAAACAAGAAAAACAATCTCAAGCAAGCAACAAATTTCTATAAGCAGCATGATGGCACACATGTCTATTTGATTCATACCATAACTCCTTTCGTGAACCGAACATGAGGGGAGCTAGAATTTTATCATGAAAGCATACTGGAAGAAAAACCTCCCAAAAAGTATGATCACCAACTTCATTAAACCCCAAAACAAGGTTCCAAACTCAGGTACCTAAAACAAAATCATTTAACCTCCAACCRTCAAATTAAAAATGAAAAGATCCAACTTCGAACAAAATTATGTTTTTCTTCGAGAAAAACCCCTTGCTTGCTATCAKCTTCCCAACATTTGAGCCAAACCCTCATTCAATTCAAGATCCCAAATTGCCAATTACACAATTTACATAATTTGACATAACATTCAGATAAAAAGTTTCAAGCTTGCAAATTCCTAAGACCCAAATAAAATTTCAGCACCCCAAATTCGCATTCACATGCAAAACATTTTTAAAAAACACTACTTCAAACCCAAAAAAGCGCACCCACATTTAAAAAAACAAGCGACATTAATTAACTTAAACACGAACCACAATCGAAGTAATTGCATCAAAGAAAACGGAAACAACGAATTAATGAATTGAATTAGATCAATAGCAAAACGTCAAAATTGAGAAGAGCATAAATACCCATTGAATCAATCGGTGATGAAGTGAGTCTGATCTGATTGAAACGAATTATCGAAAAGAAAAAAAGATGAAATTGAATTGGAGAGAGAAAATAAAAAGGGGAAAAAAGAACAGTGTGATTAGAAAGGAGACGATCTCTCCTGAGTTATGTGTGTGATGTGAAGAGGGAAGAGATTTGGGAATAAAAATGAATAAATAAAAGCGTACGTCGTTGTATTGGTACTCGATCTCTCTTCTCCTCGAACAAATTGGTTTTTTACATTTCAAGAAGATAAATTTAATCTTTCTTATAATTATACTTATTATTTTTTCCTTTCATTTTTTTTTTTTGTTTGGCAATGTAATTATTTGCAAATGATATTTGAGTTTGCTAGGATTATTTTTACCATTTAGACTATCTACATTTTTCTTACAATTCTAGTGGTCCAATTATCCAAAAGTTCCAATTAGTCAATATTACAATCTTATTAAAAAAAACCCAATTTAGAAAAACAAAAGCTATGTTAGCGGTCTGAAATTACTTGTGCAAATTTTGTGTTAAAATTGAAAATAAAAATGCATCTATTCCCAAGTAAAATTTACTATTTCATGTTGTACAATTTGGTTTAAATTTTAAAAATGATTCGCAGTTAACCTTTAATATGGTAATCATGCTACCTCTTACGGTCTTACTTTATTCAGTTTATTGGTGCAGATGAGCCCACTAGAACAATGATGAAGATTTAGGATCGTTTGTCATACAGTATAATGATATGGTTTGGAAATCAGGAATGAAACCAAGGTGGTATGAGTTTTAAACTCCATACTTGATATCACGTGTTTGATTTAACTCTAGAATATTTCATTAAATAACCTAATGTATGAGTTTAAGCCATACCCACCTGGGTTTCAAAACCCCATACCTTAGGTGTCGTGGTTGGCAAACATAGGTATGAGGTATGGGTTAGAATGGACAAACCTCATATCTATTATTTGTTTTGTTAATTATGATTTTTAAAAACCTATACTCAAACCTCCAAGGTATGGGTTTAGAAACCCAATAGGGGAAGTGGTTTGAAGATTCCAATACTTTAGGTATGAGAAAACACTATTATGTTCATTTCCAAGCAAAAATAAATGCTTCGTACATGATAGAGGAATTAAGTTCAAACCCATACTACCTGCTGGTTTACACCTGATTCCAAATCCATACGCCCCCTTAGGGATTTGAGATATGGGTATCAAAATTAATATTTTATCATATAAATACAAGGTATGAGTTTTATTTATTCTAAATTCATACCTCATTCCAAAAAACAAGTAAACCAAACGCCCCCTTAAACGTTATGACCTATTGAACACATGCTCCCAATTTTTCACAAACTTTGATGTTGGTCATTCCTTTACGATTAGAAAGTTTGTTTATGATTACTAAGATATGTGTGTTGATTTGTCACCAATTTATACATCATCATTATAAGCTTAGAATCAAAGATTAATACTTCTATACACTTCCTTCGTAACGAATTAATAAAAACTTTGATTAGGGCTACTTTTTGAAAGATATCTAAGAGAGTATACAAGCAAATTAGTAAAATAATTTAAAACTACTACAATGTAACATATAAATATTTGTTTGTGTTAAAATTATTTTACCTAATTGTTTGTTTACACAATTAAATTTCTTTCTAAAAAGCGTGTCCAAAATAAAATTCTATTATTCGTTATGGAGGAAGTATTCTTTTACGAAGTTTACATAGTCACCTGTACAACAATACACTAATTTGTTTCCACGTTTATGTGCAAGTCTTTCTGTTTGATTATTTTCTCTACATTCCCACTAATGTACTGCGTATTAGTATGCATCCCTCACCTGAACAGCTGAACTAACCTAGTGGACAGTTAATATACACATTAAACATGCCATCATAGAACTAACAATAATTTATAATTAAGAAAAAGGAAAATACAAAAAAGAAGGAAAAAAAAAGTTCAATGATTATGAATTGTAAAAATAGAGAGAGGTGATGATTTCACAACCTTTCTGCACCGACTTTGGTAACAAAACCTTAAAAGAGCCACTCACTCAACAAAAGCCAAGAATATCAACACCTAAACAGTAAACACTGCCAGAGCAGGTGGCCCCTGGCGCGTGCCCCACGCCCCAATAAAGACATTTGGTTTTCCAATTTATTATTATTGCAACTTGTAAAACCAACCACAACTATTTTACACTTTTTTCCCAGAATTTCAGACCAACATTCTGTGCTTACAATATTTATTTCAGTGTAGATCTAGAAAAGATGAAGCAAAGAACACTGTATTTAGAATGTTGACTCTACATGAAGCAAAGAACCCATTTAACTGATTAATGTTTGTGTGTAGGCTGCCCTAGATGGCTTTGCCTGCACATATTTCCCGAGCGGTCACGAGCTCAGCCAGGCTCAACATCAGACATCAGTTGGAAAAGAATAACTAGCCGAGTCTGTCAATATATCAGTCAGATTGAGGAGAAAACAGAAGTAGTAACCTAACATAGTATGCAAGTTTACATTCCAGAACAATCTACGAAGTAGTTTACTTTCTCCAACAAAGAAAGCATATTCATGTTTGAGCACATTAAAGTTTAACATAATATTTGCACCCAATTCAGATTAGCCATTTCTTGTCAGCCTAAAATAAATACTCTAATCAATTTTGCCAGGTTAAGCAGAACATGTGGTTGCATGAGTTCGGAACTTGTCCAATTCTGCAAGGACTTCATCTTGAGGTCTGTAAAGCAGATCAATAATGCGCACATCTGCAATAAGACCCAATAACTGAATCAGCAAGAGGTCATAACTAAATCAAACTCACAATATATAAACTTATAGATCTTTGTCACTTTAGTGCAAATGCCATTCCAAATTCAGATTCCTGTAGTATGGTTTAGTGTACATGTTAATATATGGAGAAAAGGAAAAATAGATGCAACCCAGGTTCATTACTGCTGTAGTTTTGATTTAGATAAAATTAGCCAAAAAACAAAAGCTTCTAAATAGCGTCAATTTTATTTTAAAGAACACGTGTAGTTATACTTCATATAACTAATGACCTACATCATACTCCCTTCGTTTCGATTTGCTTTTTAAAGTTTGTAGAATTGCACGTCAATTAAGGAAAGTAATATATGGATAAATTATTTAGTATTTCTGAAGTGTATTATATTTTAATTTGTTTGAAATGTGTGCAATAAAATTAAAGTAAATCTTTTTAATTTTTAAAAATAAATGGATGAGATAAGTTGGGTGGGAAATCAAGAATGATGAGGAAATAAGCAAGGGTAAAAGTAACATTAATGGGTAAAAAAGTAAAGTATGAAAAAGGAAATGTAAAGATAAAATGGAACCAAAAAGGAAACGTAAAAACAAACTAACGGAGGAGTGTAAGTTAACAATTTCACAACCAAAAGCTAGTTATAGACACCAATACATAATGTATTTTGAGACTCGTTAATAGAGGAGGGTATTCCGCATCGGAAACGAGATTTTTAATACCTGCAACGTTCCACCCCCAGCAAGAGCTTGAACAATCATCTGAAACACTGACTATAGTCCATGGATCATTTGAATTCCAGTGAAAGTCAACCACTTTGCCCTACTCCAAAATAAGACGGTTATACACTGAAATTGTAAACATAAGAAGCAGTCAAAAGTCACCATTACCTGTGTCCAGCATGCCTGAAAAATAAACCTGCTGGATACTCCGACTTTTTCTGTCCACTTTCAGTTTGCAACATTACCAACCTGCATCAACAGTAAGGGTAAAAGATTAGCAGTCTATAGACAATTCTTAAATTGATGGCAAGAGTTGATCAACAAGCAATTATTGCGATAAAAAATTATTGAGATATAGGTTATGTTCAGTTCAACTTATATAAAGAACTCTAGTGCTTATCTAAAAAAAATTCAGATCAGACTAGAAAAAATCAGATAAGGAAAATTCAGAAAACTGAATACAACCATAGTGACTAGATATGTACTGTATAATCTTATAATTTGTTTGTCAAAATTTAGGTTCTCATATGATCTTTGTAATTAGCTTGCCCGAAGTCCCCCCTACATTAGTGCAGTATCTTCAACATCAATAAACCCTTGTTAAAGGAAAGAGGAAGAAATTAGTATTCTAGAACATGGACTTATCCACACCTTTTCAATATCCCATATGTTCAATAAGCCATCCTCAGCAGCACTGCAAAAATGATCTATTAGTGGCGACCACTGTATAAAAAATTATTATTAATCAACAGATACAGAGATTTAGAAATCTGCAAGATAAAATCTTGTAACCTATTTCAAAAGCATGCTAACCTGCACACAAAGGACAGGATCATCATGACCCTGAAATTTATGGACAGGTGATCCAACTCATCCGTAGAGAGACTTCTCCGATCAAACATGTGAACTGAATTATCAGCCGATTGAATGCGCAAAAGGTTACAGTAGATGAGAACCAAAAAAACATAAACTTCACTATATAGGTGCAAAGAATCAAGGAGCACATTACCCGGTCAAATATGAGGTTTCATCATGAGGGTTCCAATCAACACAATGCAGATCAGTGTTATGGGCTTTCTCGACCTGGTGGACATAGCATTCCATTAGGCATGCCTCAGCAAGAACAGAAAACTCAATATTATACTGCAAGAAATATTACATGCTGAAGATGGGATAATATTAAGTGAAGGTGATATTGACAGCTAGGAAGCTTCCCCACTAAATCTATCAAAAATTAATTAGATGTTGATCAAAAGAATGGATAATTAAAGGCGTTTATGTTGACGAAAAGCTTCAAAAAGAATTGCTCATAAGTTCTTCCGCAATATGGTTGTGGAAAGATTTCAACAACCTAGTTGTGGAAAGATTTCAACAACCTAGTTGTGGCCACTTGGTTTTGAAGTGTTTTGAAATAACATGACAGTGTACTCCACACCTCGTTGTGGCTAATATCACATGATACACCTTGGTTGCGGCCCTTATTTGATGTAGCAAAAACTCTGATATTCTAGCATATAAATAGGTTTAGATAGGAGTTTCAATCTATTCTTATACTTGAATATCATATGATTTTAGAAATAAGTTTTAGTTTCCTTGTTTTCTTTGGCACACATTCTCAACATTGGTTCTCTGTTATTGATTTCGCAATTTTTATCAATTCAATTCAAGTAATATTTTCTCATCTTTATTCTCTTTATTGTTGTTATCAATGCTATCTTCCAGTATTAGTTTTGTTTATTCAATAACAAAGATAATACCCGAGCAAATGCTCGGATTTTCAATTTAAGTAATTATAATAAGAGATCAATATAAGTTAAGCCCTATTCTTTTGAGCTAATTTTTATGGCACTTCAGTTTAGCTCACTTCATCCAACTTCAATTCAGTTCAGCTTGTTAGCTGCTTTGAGTCACTTCTATTTCAGCTACTTCACCTCAGTTCAGCTTACTCAAGCTCAATTCAGTTCAATTCAGTTGAGTTCAACTCACTTGAATTTAACTAACTCCGGTTGACTACAGCTAACTTCAATTCACTCCAATTTAGTTTAGTTTTACCACCTTAGTAACCAAAACTATTAATTAAAATTTGAAAAAATGATAAACAAATAAAATTAATTTAATTTATTAGCTTTAAAAATACGAAAATTTCCTCATATACCCCGAGGTTTTCGTGTTACCTCATGTACCCCTGAGGTTAGGGGTTTAGCTAGGATACCCTTACTACTAACGGTCGTAGTGTTCCGTTATGTTTTCATCCATTTTAACCCTTCAAACTAACTAGTTAAACATTAACTCTTAAAAACTAATAATTACTAGATTCATTTAAATCACATGGACCACCACCCCTCACCCATTAGCCAAAACCACCACACGACCCAACCTTGGACCACACCACCACCCACACCCACAACCCAGATTCGCCACCACCATAAACATTGACACCACCACCACCACGACCAACCCACAATTCGAACCCATACCACAATCATACCATCTCCCCGCCACGTCCACCACCACTACGACAACCATTACCTACTGCAAATCTAAAACAAGTAGGTAGTCCACAATAGCACGACAAAGAAGCCATGAAGCCATTAATGGAGGATAACGAGCCATTGAAGCTTCACATTCCTTCGTCCTAAGCAATTCGTGAGTTGTATTAATCAAATAATTGTTGTTGCTGTGTTAATTGTTGTTGGTGTTGTGGTTCAGAAACAATTCCCTAAGCCATTAATTGCTGCTGCTTTTGTTTTTTTTTTCAGAAATTTTCGAAAATAAAAATCGAAAATTAAGAGTGATATGTGTTTTGGATGAATTGGAGTGGAGATTTGTGAGTGAAATTGATTTTGTGAGTGAGAGTGAATGATTGAGAAGAGTTGGGTGTTTGATGGAGTGAAAGATTGAGAGAGAAGGAAGAAGAAGAACGAACGAAGAAGGAAGTGAATGGGGAGGTAATTAAGATTGCATTACTTATATTTTCGTTTAATTGTTTTAATTAGTTTAATTTTAAGTATAATTATTTAGTTTTATATGGTTAATGTTTAATTAGTTAGCTATAATGGTTAAAATGGATGGACCCTAACGGAACACTAACGATCGTTAGTAGTAAACATTTCAGCTATTAACCCCTAACTTCAAGGGTACCTACCTCAGAAACCTCAGGGGTATATGGGTTATTAGGCCTAACCTCGGGGTATATGAGGAAATTTCCCTTAAAATATGGAATTAAAATTTTTTGCACAATATGATTAGAAATGTCAACAATTGAATAAGTGTATCTAGGAAATTGCACATGAAATAAATGTAATGTAAAAAAATAAAATAAAAAAGTAATAAGTTTTGAGAGGATAATTAATAAGGTTTGGTAGGAAAAATTATGTTAGTGGGATTGTTTAGTATAGATATATATAGATTATATGTGAGTAGTTTCATAATCTAGGGTTAATTCTTGAGTAATTTGTAAAATACCTAGTTTAATTGCTAGTTTGTTCTAGCTTAATTGATTATGCTTGTGCCTTCAACTTCATAATTTTGTATTTCGTTATTTAACTAACATCACTAGTTGAAGGGAATTCTCGAGCCGAGCTCAACTATACTCGACCCGAGCCGAGCCGAGTATAGTTCATAATTTTGTATTACATAATACCAAAGTTAGCTCGAGCCGAGCCTCAACTATACTCGACTCAAAAGCTCGCAAACAGGCTCAAAATATTATTTTATTTTTTTATTTAGCTTAATAATTATAAAATTGTAGTATATTATTGAAAAGTTTAACAAAAAATAGAAATTTCATAGCTATTAACTATATATGTTTTTAGAAGTTATTATATTACTATAGTTTTCGAACTTCAATATAGCTTTATGTATTTTGAACTTGACTTTTAAGGCTCGAAAAAGCTCGAGACTCGGTTCGAGCTCAAGGATATTCATCACGAGCCTAGCTCAAAATACCCAAAGCTCGGCTCGTTAACACCCTACTAGCGCCAATACTATCAATCAATCAATCAATCAAAGCCTTAATACCATATGAGGGTCGACTAACATGAACCAAAAGTGATTATTTCGGGAGGTCATCCACATAGATTTTCCTCCACTCTCTTGCAAATCCAACTCTTTCAGGTCCTTTCTACTCCTCCACACCAAATCATTTTTGTCTCCCTCTACCTCGTTTAAAAACTCCCTGATCTCATTCGTCTACTCTTCGTAGCGGTGCCTTGAGGTCTTCGTCTTACATGCCTAAACCAAAGAGTAATATCTTCTTTTTTAAATATGAGTACAAGCTTACACACTAAGAAATCTGGAAAAAAAAAACTAAATATTGAATAAAAAAAATGTCGAGATGTTGCAGTCGTCAATTAATACTGCGTATGATATAATGGGCATAATTAAAAGAAAATAATGTGGACTAAAAAAATATATTGTAAAAAATCAACAAAATAAGAGGAGTCAAGATAAGGAAATAATAAGAAAGAAGAAATTAGGAAGAAATAATGAACAAAGACAAAAAAGAAAAAGAAAAAAGAACATGAAATGAGAGCAGGGTATTGGGGTCCATGCAACTTTGCATGGACTGGGGTCTACACAAGAGGTATTGGAATACTTTTAACCACAATATGATATGTTGGGGGTCTTCACCTTTTATACACTACATCTCTTCTTCTTGCTCTGTTGGATTGTGGGGACCTACTGCCCCACTCGCTGCTCCACTCGCCATGGACGAAAGAAGAGGGTCGCGGAGCGGTCGTTGCCGGAACTATTCATCTAGGAGAGAAAAGAAAGGGAATTGTGTCGATCGTTGGCCAAGGAAAAATGCATTGAAGAGGTAATGCTCGGATAAAGCAGATTCCGACAATTACAAGATGGCATCAGATGAACCCTAACTTAGTAGTTCCTGTTGAATACTTGAAGTTAGTGGTTGTTTTGCTTATTTTCTAAGTTTATGTGTTAGTTGGATTTTTCAGTTGCAAAATTATTGCAAGTAGTGGTGCGTGCAGCATATCATATTGTGGTTAGAAATATTTCCAATACCTCTTGTGTACACCCCAGTCCATGCAAAGTTGATGGACCCAACACCCCCTGCTCTCATTTCATGTTTTTCTTTTTGTCTTTTTCATTATTTTTCCTAATTTCTTCTTTCTTATTATTTCTTTTCTGGACTCCTATTTTGTTGATTATTTTTTACAATATATTTTTTAGTCCACATTATTCTTTTTAAATTATGCCTTGTATCATATGCAATATTTAATTTACAATTTGCCATCTCCAACATTTTTTTAATGTTTAGTTTTTTTTCCACAGATTTCTTAGTCGACAATCTTTTTGATCATGAGAGAGTGGACATTACACTTCTCACCCCTTTGGTACATGATATTAAAGTGTCAAGCTAGATGACTTTAAATTAGCGCTTCTAGGAGGCAACCCAAGTTTTTCCTCGAACTTTTTATTTTTTTTTTTATTTTCCATTAATTTAATTTTATTACTTTTAGTTTCAAAACAAAAAAAAACAAATAAAGAGGTTTTAGTTAGTTTAATAATTTTCAAGTTAGTGGTTTGATAGTTACTTTTATTAGCTAGTGTTTGGTTATTTTTCATATAATTTTAGCTAATTTTGCTTTTTGTAGTTTTAGTTTCATTTTGTACAGATTTTCAGTTCATGGGCAATATGCACATAGCAATCTAAGCCGCAAGGAGGTTACGACTATGCGTTCAAGGAACAACTAGGTTGCGACAAGTTATATTTTCAAGCGTTGAGCATAATCGGTCTACAACGCAACTAGGTTGCGACAAAAGCCCATACCAACAACCAGGTTGTGGTGTTTTTTTTTATTATAATAACAATTATCGCAATTTTTTTTTTAAAAAAAAAAGAGAAGGGCGGGGGGCTAACGTACAAAAGCACACAGTAGTAGCGAAACATCTCTCATCTCCCTCCTTTCTCCTTAACACCGGCGCACCACCAACCCACCCCCGACAACACCAAGCATGCCACCACTACCACCAAATCAGCCAACAGCAACGTAACAATGCTTCGGAAAAAAAGGGTGTCGAAAACCTCTCCTCTGTTCTGGCGCGTGCCACTAATCGCTGCGACGCCACCTCCACCGACGCTCGCACGTGTTGCCCCGCTAGTCCTTATCGCCACGCAACAACAATACATCCAATAATTCGAAAAAAGGAGAAAACCCTAAACTTGCAAAATTGATTTGGGGTTTTTGATTTTCATTGTTGATGAACGAATAAAGATTAATTACCTAAGCAATTGGAGATTCTTGAGGCAAAAATTCACGGTAATAGTGACTGAATTTGCTTTGATTGAATGGAGTTTGATTGACATTACTTTGGCCCGTTTGTTTAATGCATGAATATTGAGTGAAACGGGCATCCTTGGTTGTGATATTTGCCTTGAAGTTTGCGTAAAATTAGGACAAATTATTATTCTATTCATTCTTTCATGTCATGGCACGCACTCCAACTGTTTGACAAAAATAAAGTGACCTCGGTTTTTACTTTTAGGGCAAGTCAATTTCTGTGAAGAAAAATTCTATTTCGAAGCGAAAATCCTCCGTTTCTACTAGACAGAAAGGAGTTCTTTAACTACTACGGCCAACAAGAAGTGGTGATTGATTACTATGACATTGATTTTAATGGCGGTGCACAATTCAAGGCGAATTATGAGAAGTTCAAGAAAGGGTTACCGCTACTAGTTTATTGTGACCGTGTGACGTTGATGTACTCAAGGCGTTACATATTGAGGATGATGTTCGATAGCTCTTTTCGAATGTTGGTTTCATGATTTTCTCACTACAAAATGTCCGACTTAAAAAAAGAGTCACACCTGAGTTTTTGAGCTCTTTGAAGGCCAATGTGAAGCCAAAGTGCACTAGTATGATTATTTTTTGCCTATATAATGTGGAACATACGTGGACTTATCCCATCTTGATGAGGTCTTAGATTGCAGACTAGAGATCCTAAACTAACTTCAAAGTATGGGACACTGACCAGTTTTGTGGGGGACTCGAAGGAAGTCCGAATTCGCTCATTCATCATCTTGCACTTCGCTATGTTCATAAGGTGCTCGCCAATATATCTTGGTCGTGAGCAGAATAGTAAGGTTCGAAGGGATGAATTACACATGCTTGAACATATGCATTATGCAAAACTCATTGTGCTTTTCTTATTCGGCAATTGATGTTTATATTAATGTGGAGACAACTAATGGCGCTATTGTTCTAGGTGGTCTTATGACCCAATTGCTTTACATTTGGGTCATGTTGATCGTCTATTAATATTTCTGCATGTACCTCTATGCGTTGGATTCACAAGAAAGAAGGCACCATTCCTTGGAAATTGGGCATCGATGAGGAGGAAGAGTTACCACCTCCTAAGGCGATGACTTTGCGCGTTCAGGCAATTGGTCCTTTCATAAATTGCAGTCCCAAGTTCGAGCTCCATTGCTTCTCGAATCTCGAATCAGCCACTCCACCCTTTCTCTCTCAAGCTAATATCTCTTCTGCATTGGTGCCTTGCAAGCTTCTCTTGAAGAGTTAAAGACTAACCTTGGTGCAGGATGACGAATGAGGGAATTCAGACTTCCCTTCGAGTCGAAATCAACTGTAAGACCCATTTTCCACCAAAACTGACCAGCGTCCCAATACTTTGAAGTTAGTCTAGAACCTCCAGTAAGCAATCTAAGACCTCATCAAGATAGGATAAAATCTACGTATGTTCCACATTATATAGGCGAAAAGTGATCATACTATTGCACTTTGGCTTCACATTGGCTTTCAAAGAACTTAAAAACTCAAGTGACTTTTTTGTAAGTCGAACATTTTGTAGTGAGAAGATCATGACAACCAACATTCGAAAATAGCCATGGAACATCATCCTCAATATGTAACACCTTAAGTGCATCAATGTCACAATAACGAGTAGCGAAAACCCCTCTCTTGAACTTCTCATAATTCTCCTTGAATTATGCATCGTCATTAAAATCAATGTCATAGTAATCAATTACCACTTGTTTGTTGGCCTTAGCAMTAYAGGAACTCTTTTTCTTGTTACTWGAKGTAGATGATTTCCGCTTRGAAATAGAAGTTTTCTTCACAAAAATTGACTTGGTCTTAGAAGTAGAACCCGAGGTCGCTTTATTTTGTCGATTGTTGGAGTGCGTGCCATGAGAGAATGAATAAAATAAGAATTTGCCCGACTCACTCGATATTCACGCATAGAACAAAGTTCAGGGCCAAAGCAATGTTAATCAAACTCAATTCAATCCAAAGCAAATTCAGTCACTATTACCCAGAATTTTCGCCCAAAGAATCTCCAATTGCTCAGGTAACTAATCTTTATCCGTTCATCAACAATGAAAGATCAAAACCCCAAATCAATTCTGCAAAGTTAAGGTTTTCTCCTTTTTTACGAATTACCAGATGTATTGTTGCGTATTGTTGCGTAGGGCGGCAAGGACTGGCGGTAGGCAGCACGTGGCAACGCCAAAGGAGCGCCGGTGGGAAGGTGGCGTCGGCCGCCGGGGCGGTTGTTAGGGTGGAGGCAGCGCGCCAAAACATAGGAGAGGGTTTCAAAACCCTTTTTTTTTTGAAGCATTGTTGCGCTAGTGCTCGTGGGGTGTTTTTGGTGGTGTGCCTGTGTTAAGGTCCGAAGAGGCTAGGAGGGAGATGAGAGATGCTTCAGTATTGCTATTGATTTGCTTTGTTACTGAAATTTTGCTTTTGTACAATCAATTTACTCCTCCCATTCCCTTTTTTTAGATTTTTGAGAAACTTTTCATTAAAGGAAAGAAGAATATATACAAAGGACTAAAGTCCTTTCANCCCACGCCCCAATAAAGAACATTTGGTTTTCCAATTTATTATTATTGCAACTTGTAAAACCAACCACAACTATTTTACACTTTTTTTTCCCAGAATTTTCAGACCAACATTCTGTGCTTACAATATTTTATTTCCAGTGTAGATCTAGAAAAGATGAAGCAAAGAACACTGTATTTAGAATGGTTGGACTCTACATGAAGCAAAGAACCATRTAACTGATTAGATGTGTTGTGTGTAGGCTGCCCTAGATGGCTTTGCCTGCACATATTTCCCGAGCGGTCACGAGCTCAGCCAGGCTCAACATCAGGACATKAGTTGGAAAAGAATAACTAYCCGAGTCTGTCAATATATCAGTCAGATTGAGGAGAAAACAGAAGTAGTWACCWAACATAGTATGCAAGTTTACATTTCCAGAACAATCTACGAAGTAGTTTACTTCTCCAACAAAGAAAGCATATTCATGTTTGAGCACATTAAAGTTTACATAATATTTGCACCCAATTCAGATTAGCCATTTCTTGTCAGCCTAAAATAAATACTCTAATCAATTTTGCCAGGTTAAGCAGAACATGTGGTTGCATGAGTTCGGAACTTGTCCAATTCTGCAAGGACTTCATCTTGAGGTCTGTAAAGCAGATCAATAATGCGCCACATCTGCAATAGACCCAATAACTGAATCAGCAAGAGGTCATAACTAAATCAAACTCACAATATATAAACTTATAGATCTTTGTCACTTTAGTGCAAATGCCATTCCAAATTCAGATTCCTGGTAGTATGGTTTAGTGTACATGTTAATTATATGGAGAAAAGGAAAAAATAGATGCAACCCAGGTTCATTACTGCTGTGAGTTTTGATTTAGATAAAATTAGCCAAAAAACAAAAGCTTCTAAATAGCGTCAATTTTATTTWTAAAGAACACGTGTAGTATATACTTCATATAACTAATGACCTACATCATACTCCCTTCGTTTCGATTTGCTTTTTAAGTTTGTAGAATTGCACGTCAATTAAGGGAAAGTAATATATGGATAAATTATTTTAGTATTTCTTGYAAGTTGTATTATTATTTTAATTTGTTTGAAATGTGTGCAATAAAATTAAAGTAAATCTTTTTATATTTAAAAATAAATGGATGAGATAAGTTTGGGTGGGAAATCAAGAATGATGAGGAAATAAGCA
>SNQN01000151.1:105177-121433 GCA_008642245.1 Bassia scoparia
AAGACAGGTCTAAAAGTCACCATTACCTGTGTCCAGCATGCCTGAAAAATAAAACCTGCTGGATACTCCGACTTTTTCTGTCCACTTTCAGTTTGCACATTCCAACCTGCATCAACAGTAAGGGTAAAAGATTAGCAGTCTATAGACAATTCTTAAATTGATGGCAAGAGTTGATACAACAAGCAATTATTGCGATAAAAATTATTGAGATATAGGTTATGTTCAGTTCAACTTATTAAGAAACTCTAGTGCTTATCTAAAAAAAATTCAGATCAGACTAGAAAAAATCAGATAAGGAAAATTCAGAACAAACTGAATACAACCATAGTGACTAGATATGTACTGTATAATCTTATAATTTGTTTGTCAAAATTTAGGTTCTCATATGATCTTTTGTAATTAGCTTGCCCGAAGTCCCCCCTACATTAGTGCAGTATCTTCAACATCAATAAACCCTTGTTAAAGGAAAGAGGGAAGAAATTAGGTATTCTAGAACATGGACTTATCCACACCTTTTCATAATCCCATATGTTCAATAAGCCATCCTCAGCAGCACTGCCAAAAATTGATCTATTATGTGGCGACCACTGTATAAAAAATTATTATTAATCAACAGATACAGAGATTTTAGAAATCTGCAAGATACCAAATCTTTGTAACCTATTTCAAAAAAAGGCATGCTAACCTGCACACAAAGGACAGGATCATCATGACCCTGAAATTTATGGACAGGTGATCCAACTCCATCCGTAGAGAGACTTCTCCGATCAAACATGTGAACTGAATTATCAGCCGATCTGAATGCGCAAAAGGTTATCAGTAGATGAGAACCAAAAACATAAACTTCACTATATCAGGTGCAAAGAATCAAGGAGCATATACCCGGTCAATATGAGGTTTTCATCATGAGGGTTCCAATCAACACAATGCAGATCAGTGTTATGGGCTTTCTCGACCTGGTGGGACATAGCATTCCATTAGGCATGCCTCAGCAAGAACAGAAAACTCAATATTATACTGCAAGAAATATTACATGCTTGAAGATGGGCATAATATTAAGTGAAGGTGATATTGACTGCTAGTGACTGGCAAGCTTCCTCACTAAATCTATCAAAAATTAATTAGATGTTGATCAAAGAATGGATAATTAAAGGCGTTTATGTTGACGAAAAGCTTCAAAAGAATTGCTCATGAAGTTCTTCCGCAATATGGTTGTGGAAAGATTTCAACAACCTAGTTGTGGAAAGATTTCAACAACCTAGTTGTGGCCACTTGGTTTTGAAGTGTTTTGAAATAACATGACAGCGTACTCCACACCCTCGTTGTGGCCTAATATCACATGATACACCTTGGTTGCGGCCCCTTATTTGATGTAGCAAAAACTCTTGATATTCCTAGCATATAAATAGGTTTAGATAGGAGTTTCAATCTATTCTTATACTTTGAATATCATATGATTTTAGAAATAAGTTTTAGTTCTCCTTGTTTTCTTTGGCACACATTCTCAACATTGGTTCTCTTGTTATTGATTTCGCAATTTTTATCAATTCAATTCAAGTAATATTTTCTCATCTTTATTCTCTTTTATTTTTGTTAATCATGCTATCTTCCAGTATTAGTTTGTTTATCACAATAACAAAGATAATACCCGAGCAAAGCTCGGATTTCAATTTAAGTAATTATAATTAAGAGATACATATAAGTTAGCCCTATTCTTTTGAGCTAATTTTATGGCACTTCAGTTTAGCTCACTTCATCAACTTCAATTCAGTTCAGCTTGTTAGCTGCTGAGCTCACTTCTATTTCAGCTACTTCACCTCAGTTCAGCTTACTCAAGCTCAATTCAGTTCAATTCAGTTGAGTTCAACTCACTTGAATTTAACTAACTCCGGTTGACTACAGCTAACTTCAATTCACCCCAATTTAGTTTAGTTTTTACCACCTTAGTAACAAACATTAATTAAAATTTGAAAAATGATCAACAAATAAAATTAATTTAATTTATTAGCTTTAAAAATATACGAAAATTTCCTCATATACCCCGAGTTTTCGTGTTACCTCATGTACCCCTGAGGTTAGGGGTTATAGCTAGGATACCCTTACTACTAACGGTCGTTAGTGTTCGTTATGTTTTCATCCATTTTAACCCTTCAAACTAACTAGTTAAACATTAACCCTTAAAACTAACTAATTAACTAGATTTCATTTAAATCACATGGACCACCACCCTCCACCCATTAGCCAAAACCACCCACGACCCAACCTTGACCCACAACCCCACACAACCCACAACCCAGATTCGCCACCACCCACTAAACATTGACCACCACCACCACCCACGACCCAACCACATTCGAACCCATACACAATCATTACCCATCTCCGCCACGTCCACCACCACCTACGACAACCATTACCTACTGCAAATCTAAAACAAGTAGTAGTCCACAATAGCACGACAAAGAAGCCAATGAAGCCATTAATGGAGGATAACGAAGCCATTGAAGCTTCACATTCCTTCGCCTCTAAGCAATTCGTGAGTTGTAATAATCACAAATAATTGTTGTTGCTGTGTTAATTGTTGTTGGTGTTGTGGTTCAGAAACAATTCCCTAAGCCATTATTGCTGCTGCTTTTGTTTTTTTTTTCAGAATATTTTCGAAAATAAAATCGAAAATTAAGAGTGATATGTGTTTGTGATGAATTGGAGTGGAGTTTGTGAGGGAAATTGATTTTGTGAGTGAGAGTGAATGATTGAGAAGATTGGGTGTTTGATGGAGTGAAAGATTGAGAGAGAAGGAAGAAGAAGAACGAACGAAGAAGGAAGTGAATGGGGAGGTAATTAAGATTGCATACTAAAATTTTCGTTTAATTGTTTTAATTAGTTTAATTTAAGTATAATTATTTAGTTTTATTGGTTAATGTTTAATTAGTTAGCTATAATGGTTAAAAGGATGGAACCTAACGGAACACTAACGATCGTTAGTAGTAAGGACATTTAAGCTATTAACCCCTAACTTCAAGGGTACCTACCTCAGAAACCTCAGGGGTATATGGGTTATTAGGCTAACCTCGGGGTATATGAGGAAATTTCCCTTAAAATATGGAATTAAAATTTTTTGCACAATATGATTAGAAAATGTCACAATTGAATAAGTGTATCTAGGAAATTGCACATGAAATAAATGTAATGTAAAAAATAAAAATAAAAAAGTAATAAGTTTGAGAGGATAATTAAATAAGGTTTGGTAGGAAAATTTATGTTAGTGGGATTGTTTAGTATAGATATATAATGATTATTGTGAGTATGTTTCATAATCTAGGGTTAATTCTTGAGTAATTTGTAAAATACCTAGTTTAATTGCTAGTTGTTCTAGCTTAATTGATTATGCTTTGCCTTCAACTTCATAATTTGTATTTCGTTATTTAACATAACATCACTAGTTGAAGGGAATTCTCGAGCCGAGCCTAACTATCCTCGACCCGAGCCGAGCCGAGTATAGTTTCAATATTTTGTATTACAATACCCAAAGTTAGCTCGAGCCGAGCCTCAACTATACCGACTCAAAAGCTCGCAAACAGGCTCAAATATTTATTTTATCTTTTATTTAGCTTAATAATTATAAAATTAGTATAATTTATTGAAAAGTTTAACAAAAAATAGAAATTTCATAGCTATTAACTTTATTTTTTTTAGAAGTTATATATATTACTATAGTTTTTCGAACTTCAATATAGCTTTATGTATTTTGAACTTGACTTTTAAGGCTCGAAAAGCTCGAGACTTCGGTTCGAGCTCAAGGATATTCATCACGAGCCTAGCTCAAACCCAAAGCTCGGCTCGTTAAACACCCCTACTAGCGCCAATACTACATCAATCATCAATCAATAACAAGCCTTAATACCATATGAGGGTCGACTAACATGAACCAAAAGTGATTATTTCGGGAGGTCATCCACATAGATTTTCCTCCACTCTCTTGCAAATCCAACTCTTCAGGTCCTTTAACTCCTCCACACCAAATCATTTTTGTCTCCTCTACCTCGTTTAAAACTCCCTGTCTCATTCGTCTACTCTCTTCGTAGCGGTGCCCTTGAGGTCTCGCTTCTTGCCTAAACCAAAGAGTAATAATCTTCTTGTTTTAATTATCGAGTACAAGCTTACACACTAAGAAATCTGGAAAAAAAAAACTAAATATTGAATAAAAAAATGTCGGGATTGCAAGTCGTCAATTAAATACTGCGTATGATATAATGGGCATAATTAAAAGAAATATATGTGGACTAAAAAAATATATTGTAAAAAAATCAACAAAATAAGAGGAGTCAAGATAAGGAAATAATAAGAAAGAAGAAATTAGGAAGAAATAATGAACAAAGCAAAAAAGAAAAAAAAAAAGAACATGAAATGAGAGCAGGGGTATTGGGGTCCTGCCAACTTGCATGGACTGGGTCTACACAAGAGGTATTGGAATACTTTAACCACAATATGATATGTTGGGGGTCTTCACCTTTTATACACTATCATCTCTTCTTCTTGCTCTGTTGGATTGTGGGGACCTACTGCCCACTCGCTGCTCCACTGCGCATGGACGAAAGAAGAGGGTCGACGAGCGGTCGTTCGTGCCGGAACTATTCATCTAGGAGAGAAAAAAAGGGAATTGTGTTCGATCGTTGGCCAAAGGAAAAATGCATTGAAGAAGTAATTGCTCGGATAAAGCAGATTCCGACAATTACAAGATGGCATCAGATGAACCCTAACTTAGTAGTTCCTGTTGAATACTGAAGTTAGTGGTTGTTTTGCTATTATTCTAAGTTTATGTGTTAGTGGATTTTTCAGTTGCAAAATTATTGCAATTAGTGCGTGCGTGCAGCATATCATATTGGTTTAGAAATATTTCCAAATACCTCTTGTGTACACCCCCAGTCCATGCAAAGTTGATGGAACCCAAACACCCCCTGCTCTCATTTCATGTTTTTCTTTTTTGTCTTTATTCATTATTTTCTTCCTAATTTCTTCTTTCTTATTATTTCTTTTTCTGGACTCCTATTTTGTTGATTATTTTTTTACAATATATTTTTTAGTCCACATTATTCTTTTTATTTATGCCATTGTATCATATGCAATATTTAATTTACAATTTGGCAATCTCCAACATTTTTTTATGTTTAGTTTTTTTTCACAGATTTTTAGTCGACAATCTTTTTGATCATGAGAGAGGTGGACATTACACTTTCTCACCCTTTGGTACATGATATTAAAGGGTGTCAAGCTAGATGATTTAAATTAGCGCTTCTAGGGAGGCAACCCAAGTTTTCCTCGAACTTTTTAATTTTTTTTTTAATTTCCATTAATTTAATTTTATACTTTTATTTCAAAAACAAAAAAAACAAAATCTAAAGAGGTTTTAGTTAGTTTAAATTATTCAAGTTAGTGGTTGATAGTTACTTTATTAGTCTTGTTTGGTTATTTTCATTAATTTTAGCTAATTTGCTTTTTGTAGTTTTAGTTTCATTTTGTACAGATTTTCAGTTCATGGGCAATATGCACATAGCAATCTAAGCCGCAGGGAGGTTACGACATATGCGTTCAAGGAACAACTAGGTGCGACAAGTTTATTTTTCAAGCGTTGAGCATAATCGGCCTACAACGCAACTAGGTTGGACACAAAGCCCACATACCACAACCAGGTTGTGGTGTTTTTTTTATTATAATAACAATTATACGCAATTTTTTTTTAAAAAAAAAAGAGAAGGGCGGGGGGCAAACGTACAAAAGCACCACAGTAGTAGCGAAACATCTCTATCTCCCTCCTTTCTCCTTAACACCGGCGCACCACCAACCACCCCCGACCAACCAAGCATGCCCACTAACCACCAAAACAGCAACAGCAACGTAACAATGCTTCGGAAAAAAAGGGTGTCGAAAACCTCTCCTCTGTTCTGGCGCGCTGCCACTAATCGCTGCGACGCACCTTCCCACCGAACGCTCCACGTGTTGCCCACGCTAGTCCCTTATCGCACGCAACAACATCCAATATTCGAAAAAAGGGAAAAACCCTAAACATTGCAAAATTGATTTGGGGTTTTTGATTCATTGTTGATGAACGAATAAAGATTAATTACCTAAGCAATTGGAGATCTTGAAGGCAAAAATTCACGGTAATAGTGACTGAATTTGCTTTGATTGAATGGAGTTGATTGACATTACTTTGCCCGTTTGTTTAATGCATGAATATGAGTGAAACGGGCATCCTTGGTTGTGATATTTGCCTTGAAGTTTGCGTAAAATTAGGCAAATTATTATTCTATTCATTTTTCATGTCATGGCACCGCACTCCAACTGTTTGACAAAAATAAAGTGACCTCGGTTTTTACTTTTAGGGCCAAGTCAATTTCTGTGAAGAAAAATTCTATTTCGAAGCGAAATCCCGTTCCTTTCTACTAGACAGAAAAGGAGTTCTTTAACTACTACGGCCAACAAAGAAGTGGTGATTGATTACTATGACATTGATTTAATGGCGGTGCACAATTAAGGCGAATTATGAGAAGTTCAAGAAAGGGGTTACCGCTACTAGTTATGTTGCCGTGTGACGTTGATGTACTCAAGGCGTTACATATTGAGGATGATGTTCGATAGCTCTTTTCGAATGTTGGTTTCATGATTTTCTCACTACAATGTCCGACTTACAAAAGAGTCACACCTGAGTTTTTGAGCTCTTTGAAGGCCAATGTGAAGCCAAAGTGCACTAGTATGATTATTTTTTGCCTATATAATGTGGAACATACGTGGACTTTATCCCATCTTGATGAGGTCTTAGATTGCAGACTAGAGATCCTAAACTAACTTCAAAGTATTGGGACACTGACCAGTTTTGGTGGGGACTCGAAGGAAGTCCGAATTCGCTCATTCATCATCTTGCACTTCGCTATGTTCATAAGGTGCTCGCCATATATCTTTTGGTCGTGAGCAGAATAGTAAGGTTCGAAGGATGAATTACATGCTTGAACATATGCATTATGCAAAACTCATTGTGCTTTTCTTATTCGGCAAATGATGTTTATTATAATGTGAGACAACTAATGGCGCTATTGTTCTAGGTGGTCTTATGACCCCAATTGCTTTACATTTGGTCATGTTGATCGTCTATTAATATTTCTGCATGTACCTCTATGCGTTGGATTCACAAGAAAGAAGGCACCATTCTTGGAAATTGGCATCGATGAGAGGAAGAGTTACCACCTCCTAAGGCGTGATGACTTGCGCGTTCAGGCAATTGGTCCTTTCATAAATTGCAGTCCCAAGTTCGAGCTCCATTGCTTCTCGAATCTCGAATCAGCCACTCCACCCTTTCTCTTCAAGCTAATATCTCTTCTGCATTGGTGCCTTGCAACTTCTCTTGAAGAGTTAAAGACTAACCTTGGTGCAGGATGACGAATGAGGAATTCAGACTTCCTTCGAGTCAAAATCAACTGTAAGACCCATTTTCCACCAAAACTGACCAGCGTCCCAATACTTGAAGTTAGTCTAGACCTCCAGTAAGCAATCTAAGACCTCATCAAGATAGGATAAAATCTACGTATGTTCCACATTATATAGGCGAAAAGTGATCATACTATGCACTTTGGCTTCACATTGGCTTCAAAGAACTAAAAAACTCAAGTGACTTTTTTGTAAGTCGAACATTTTGTAGTGAGAAGATCATGACAACCAACATTCGAAAATAGCCATGGAACATCATCCTCAATATGTACACACCTTAGTGCATCAATGTCACAATAACGAGTAGCGAAAACCCTCTCTTGAACTTCTCATAATTCTCCTTGAATTATGCATCGTCATTTAAAATCAATGTCATAGTAATCAATTACCACTTGTTTGTTGGCCTTAGCATTAAAGGAACTCTTTTTCTTGTTACTTGACGTAGATGATTCTCCGCTTTGAAATAGAAGTTTTTCTTCACAAAAATTGACTTGGTCTTAGAAGTAGAACCCGAGGTCGCTTTATTTTGTCGATTGTTGGAGTGCGTGCCATGAGAGAATGAATAAAATAAGAATTTCCCGACTCACTCGATATTCACGCATAGAACAAAGTTCAGGGCCAAAGCAATGTTAATCAACTCAATTCAATCCAAAGCAATTCAGTCACTATACCCAGAATTTTGCCCAAAGAATCTCCAATTGCTCAGGTAACTATCTTTATCCGTTCTACAACAATGAAAGATCAAAACCCCAAATCAATTCTGCAAAGTTAAGGTTTCTCCTTTTTTACGAATTACCAGATGTATTGTTGCGTATTGTTGCGTAGGGCGGCAAGGATGGCGGTAGCAGCACGTGGCAACGCCAAAGGAGCGCCGGTGGGAAGGTGGCGTCGGCCGCGGGGCGGTTGTTAGGTGGAGGCAGCGCGCCAAAACATAGGAGAGGGTTCAAAACCCTTTTTTTTTGAAGCATTGTTGCGCTAGTGCTCGTGGGTGTTTTTGGTGGTGTGCCTGTGTTAAGTCCGAAGAGGCTAGAGGGAGATGAGAGATGCTTCATTGCTATTGATTTGCTTTGTTACTGAAATTTTGCTTTTGTACAATCATTTACTCCTCCATTCCTTTTTTAGATTTTTGAGAAACTTTTCATTAAAGGAAAGAAGAATATATACAAAGGACTAAAGTCCTTTCATATTACTAATCTATCTTAATCAAAATTTATATCTAAGATCTCCACCACCACCAGAATCCACACAACCCACCTTGCACCACTAGAATCCACACAACCCACCTTGCACCACTAGTTGAGAGGTTTGCGCCACTTTGCACACCAAACCCTACAACTACCTCGCACCACCGAACCCTCGCAGACACCTCGACCTCACAACCTAGATTCAAACATCCACATGAACAAATACCTCACACAAACGTCACACAAATTCTAAACCGAATTCGAATTCAAGCACAATTCAAGAACAAATTCCAGAACGAATTCGAATTCAAGCACAAGAAGCAATCTCATAATGATTTAAGACGAACAATTCAAATTATGGCGGCTTTTTGGTTGTGAAATTCCAAAACAAATTCAATTTCAAGAGCCGATTCGAGATCGAATTCAAGCATAAATTCTAGCACAACCTCGCACAAACCCAGATTTGGGAACCGAGTCGAGCACAACCTCAATTAATGCGATGGTTTTTTGTTAAAGGTTCTTGCGGTGGTTGCGATGGTTGGTAGCTTTGGTACTAGGTAGTATTAGTGATGGCCAAGTATGGCAGATTTCCRTTTCCCCTCTTTACTTACTAAGGACAATATGGTCATTTGCACTTCATAATCARAAATCATAAATTTCGCCTAGGAGTCCAAGCCGGCTTGAAAGTTTCCACTAAATTGAAACGGAGGAAGTAAAAGATACACCATAGAAGCACATATAAAAAAAACTCAATTTAAATAGGAAGTTTGTAGCCATGGAGAGTTTTGAGATTTTTTTCTTGCAAAATGTATTAAATGATGACATTGCATAAGAGTTCGATAGGACTACGGATGCAATTGGGGCAGGGAGGGAATGTGGGACTATGCAGAGAACTTAAGCAGTTAAGCAAGAAAATTTGAATTTAAATTTGTCTGTGACAAAAGAGCAACAAAAGAGCAGAGAAGTATGAAGACTACAATGAAACATGAAACATGGAAGCCTCTACCACTTAAGATAAAATGAGGGCCTATTGTTCTCTTAGCCCCCTCGCCTTTCTTAAGATTTTTAGTGGCYTGACTAGGAGTTTCTCAATGGGTTGTGTTATATCACGCCCGCAATACATAACCCAATTACTTGATTACCCTTACTCCCTCACTTCCTCCTCTCTCTTTCTTTCTAACTCACAATCACCCATAACTTCTAATCCACCACCAAGGATTAGTCTACAACCACCTAACAACCCCACCAGAGACCACTGAACAAACGCTCTACAACACCACCATTTGCCACCAACCTCACTCACTATCGCGTAGCACAAACGCCAAGACAAAGCAGAGGTCAACACGACGATGAATGACGACGACGTAGGAGAATCGGAGACCCGACTCCGGTGAGTTCCGACGAAAACTTCCTCCTTATGTAATATTGGTCCGGCCCTAGAAGGTAGGACCCACCGACGGTTATGGTGGTCAGCGACGGGTTTACTATCTGCGTGCTACTGTTTGCGTGTAACTGTTTGCGGCGTCGGTGCGTGATGCTGTGTGTTGTGTGTGTTGTGCAGTTGGGACTTGTGTGCGTTGGGTGATGGTGCCGCGCGGGGGAGTATATGACGGGAGGGGGCGGTGGCCAGAGAATAAAAAGGGGGATAGCTGTTGTGCGTGACTGCGTGAGGAGGGGTTACGAGATTTGGGTTACACTTTCAGATCATCTTAAATTGTGAGATGGCTTGTGCGATTTAAATGCCACAAGTCAGAAGTGCTTGCTTTGCCACTTACATTTTTTATTCATCTCCCTTTAATTTGGCCATTAGTTGCTCTGGTTGATTGCAATACATTTTTTATTCTTCAAGGTTTGTTCATTTCCTTATTAATACTTTGTTCATTCTTCAAGGTCTTGCCGGTTTGGGGTGAAAGAAACGAGAATGGGGATTAAAAAGGGGGCTAAATTAGGAAATTTACAAAAATACGCGGGCGGAAATACGGATATTTGCGGGCGTGATTTAGCTCTTCACTTTCTCAATATATGGGAAAAATATCATGCCCCTTTCTGGAAGATGTCATACACTTGGCACTCAGGATGAAAACATCGTCATTCACAAGTTTTAGGTAATTTTTTCCTGTTTAATATAAGGAGCCCCAAACATGTTTAGAAGACCTCACTATATCCCTACAAAAGCTCACATGTTTAAAACATGTGCAGAAAATATAGTACGTTATATATTATATATCACATGTAACAAACACTGTTGCCACATGCACAAATTGCTTAAAACATCGAAATCGTGATCCCCAAGCCACAAAGACATTACCTTAATGACAGGGTTCAACCCAGTTCTTGCGTCCCACAATATCAGGCAGGAATCATCGCCCACGCTGCAAAACTGCTGCGCACTTTAACACATAGAGAACACATAAATATATAAAGATGAACCAGCCAACATGTAAGAGAAATAGAGAATTAGAGAAGCTTGTAGTGCTGGACAATCATTAGCCCCTGTTTCTGTTTAGCAGCATCTATCTTACTCAGACTAGGTTTTTTACTTGCTTGTGTAATAAACAAGAATCAATCCGAATTTCATAGGCACCTCAGTTTGGTGACATAATGGAAAACATGTTTTTGATTAAAAAAAATGAAGTGTCAAGACTCAACTGCCAAACGGTCAAACCATAACAGGTTGATGCATAGGCTATGAGTAATTGAGATTTAGTAATGGACCAATTTTCATCGAGTTACATAGTTATACTCAGTTCATAACTCCAGACAGATGATACAGCAGCAATAAATTTTTTGAACCGCCTATATAGACTATTTTTAGAGCATATCTATGTTTCCAAACAAATCAATGATAATGCAGCTTACCTTGTAGGGCAAAATTGCACATCCTCGACAGTATCGGTATGCCCCACATAAATACCACGTGCTCCTAGTGAGGGACTATCTGCATTTCCATTACTTCCATCACCAGTCTTGGACGCTGATTTGATATTGCTGCCAGAAGAAGAGGACTTCACACTCCCKGGTTCTGTTGCCAGTGTTGAGACATGATCACTGATACTCCACAATACCACTAACTTATCCTTACCTGTATGGTTTACAAGTGAATTATCAGTTCCAAATAAAGGAGCATTACAAATATAATTTTAAAACAATAATGCTATCTGTCTGGAGTTTGTTGCTACATCTCTAAGTCAAAGAAAATTTTAAAAGTGATTATCAATTCCACATAAAGACTATCTAAATTATAGTCAAAGGGGACTACATGGTACAAACAAAAAAGATTAAGCATCAGCACATAAATCCTACTTGATGCAGAGAAATTATAAGATATTTACAATAACTTCAGAAACATAAAGTCAGTGTGAAATGAGGAGAAAACTCCTGAGGGTATCCAATGATCAACTAGACCAATGGACAAGAGCCAAGCCCATCAACATAACTTTGTCAATATAAAAAGAACCATATGTTAGAAAAACAGAACAATCTCTTCGGTCACATAAATAATCAAGAAGCAAAATACCTTCTTCGTTGAACTCTGTGTAAGGTAGGATGCATGCCAACTTGCCAAGCATATAAATTCTTAAACCAAAATCAATAATAAACTAGAGGAGGTAACGCCATATTGCAATAAGATCAGTTTTCTTGCCATTAAGTGGGCAAATGGTTTCCCATGTTTAATCAGTCAGTGTACACTTTCTAGTGTCTACTTTTCGAAGCACTAAACAAGAATATATGTACATGTGAAATATTACCTTGGTAACATCACATAATTTTGAAATAGTTAACACTGAGCTACTTTCAATCAGAAGAGAATCCAAACCTCAAACTAAAGTGAAGCAGGTGAAGAATYACTCGACTCTTTCCATATGTTTCATTTGACAAGTAGCGAGTGGTTCCTTCTTAGCAGTCTTAGAAATATAAACCAGCCAAACAAGACAACTAGCAACATAATCAACTTTTAAAGAAGCTTCCCAAAAAGGTTGATCAATATGCACTAGCATTAACAAATTACATAATGATATTACAAAAACAAAGAAGCYGGATAAAAAAATCAAGATGTGTCAATTTTTAACTAGAAGTCTATAACATGTTGTCCCTCAAGGATTTTGTTTCAACCAAGATAGGRAGTACATGAAACAAAAATGCACAGCATAACTGACGTAGTATTATATATTTATTACTAAAAGTGAGAGTCCTGAGAGATACCTCCAGATAGCACTAGTGGTTCACAAGAGCACATTCCAAGAGCAAATTCAGCATRTTCTTGGTGACCAGTCAATACCTGCACAACAAAAGGYTTAACTAACTACTGAAACAACCAATTTAAACTAAGAAACTGCTTAATATCTCTATATCAAAACTATTTTTTATATGAAAATGCCAATTTTTGAGAAACTAAACAAAGGCAAAAAAATATTTTTAAAAAATAATAATAATTAAAAACTAGAAAATAACCAAAAAAGTTTAAAGAAATTAGACTTTGAATAAGCCACACCAGATCTGGACGAGAGCTAGAAGCGCCTAAAACAGCATGACGGTTAGGTTGATTTTCCACATCCCAAATTAAAACCTGAGTGGAGGCAATAAGCTTCGTCATGTACTACTTACAACTTACTTCAACAAATGATAGCAACATGAATAAGGGGATGCAAAGAGTATCATGTCCTTGCTTAGATGATGTGCATGCTTATACAATACAAGTTACTCACATCAGGGCTGTCAGTGTGTGTAGCCACTATGTTACTGTTCTGTGGGAGTTCTCTGATTCTGTTCACCTGGATAAAGATAAACTCAATAAGGATTGCGTTAAAAGGGCAACAACAAAAGAACATGAAATACACAAGGTTTTTTACCCTGTTGCTTTATATATACAGATAAGAAGGGAATAATTCGATTAGAAGTACATGGGATTCAATGAGAAGGAATAGAATAATAGATACATATATATTTTACAATAAATGAGCTTTTTTTTTAACACCAATGTGCATCAAATCAAATTTAACCTAAAGAACTTTTTTGAAAAAAAAAAAAAACAAGTGAAAGAAAGACAAGCACACTCTACAAAAAAATTATATGCACATAAAAAAACCATGCAAATCCATGTTTCACGCATCAAGAAACTGTCAGAAAACATGCAAAATAAGTAACACTTAATTAAATTAACTTGTTAAGTATCATCAGYAACTTATTACTCAAAGTCAAAAAACTTATGAGCTGAAGTTTTTAGCACCAAAGACACCAGGAGAGTAAGTGCCTCAATACTAGATCAACAGAATGGAAAGAGTGCTGCCAACAAAGCATAATCCAAGAATTTTCATGCGTACTGTTAATGTGCATAAAGTTGGGCTCCAACTTTGCATCTTTCTGCATATAACCTATTAGAATTAATCCTCGTAATGGTAGAGGATCATTTGGTGGGGAACATGTCAACCAACTTGTTCTAAGGTTACATTCACTTGCATGTACTTACAATTAATCGCCATGGTTTCTTACATGCATATTTATAAAATATMTTTATCTATCATTCCATTTCCATGATAATTAAAGTATGGTGATTGCRAAAAACCTACAGCAACTCTGGCCGCAATGACACAAGCTTCCAGACAACCTGAGTAGAAATTAATTATATGAGCTAGCAGATTGACAGCCCAAGATTTAGGGGTTAAATCAATAATCTGAATCTCCCTCTGTCAAGCCAAAGCTACCTAATTATCAGGCATAGACTTTTCATTCCATATACTTTATGAATTGAAACTCTTGTTTCAGATAGTTTGTTAAAATAAGTATGGAGCTAGATCATCCAACACATATTAACCTTAGATAACAAACTCTAAACCAAACTAATTTGAAAGTGATCAAACAAGCAACCTCATAACACATGTGAATGTAACTGTTGACATAACACCTTTGAAAGGAAAACCATAATCAATAGCCATACCTCCCCTGGGTGTATGATAGTTTTGAACTTCTTTACAAAWGGAGAACGGGCCTCTTCATTAAACTGAAAATGCAAGATCACAAAAGCAGGCAGACATTTATTCATATCACAACTGATTAAAGAAAAAATAAATCAAAATAATTTAACATGCAGAGATGATATTACCTGTGATATGTGTTCAGCAGCAGCAACCCTAGGTTTAACAACTTCTACATTTGCAATAACAAGTGTATTTGGAACACTCCCATCAGTCTGAAAATCAAGGAAAGGAGGACCATTCTTTAAAGAGTACAAAAATAATGAGCATGCATCATATAATCTTGGCAAAKAACATTAAATGACAAGGATTTTATCATGAGGATGAAGTTGCCTGTTCAGAGAGATAAAGACGCTGTCGACTCTTATAGGTTGCTTGCTCCAGAAGTGGACCCCATCTACAATATAGCAAAGTATAACAGTCATATAATTTCGAAAGAATTGTAAAGGAGTYACAATTGGCATGAAATAATGCTTTGAAAAACTTAAAAGTTAAATCACATACTGAAATACTGAACATAGAAAAAAAAAATGTAGGCAACGTCACCTTTAACTAACAGTTATGAAAAAACGAAAGTAAAGCGATAGTGTAGATCAGTATGTCAATATCTTACATCTCAAATGATCCTCWACTAGGTTTTGGTTCTGTGCTACTATAAGGGTTGCATCAAAACCTAAAAAGTTAGTTTATAAAATATATATTGGTCTCCAARGTCCAAACCCTAACCACAATTTGAAATTCAAGGACATACATTTGACATGGAGAGATAAATCAAAATTCTACTGATATTACTCAACTCCTCATTTCACCTAAGTCCGCCTGTCCGAGACACTTGCAGTGGNAATGGGCATAATTAAAAGAAAATAATGTGGACTAAAAAAATATATTGTAAAAAAAATCAACAAAATAAGAGGAGTCAAGATAAGGAAATAATAAGAAAGAAGAAATTAGGAAGAAATAATGAATAAAGACAAAAAAGAAAAAGAAAAAAGAACATGAAATGAGAGCAGGGGTATTGGGGGTCCATGCAACTTTGCATGGACTGGGGGTCTACACAAGAGGTATTGGAAATACTTTAACCACAATATGATATGTTGGGGGTCTTCACCTTTTTATACACTATCATCTCTTCTACTTGCTCTGGTTGATTGTGGGGACCTACTGCCCCACTCGCTGCTCCACTCGCCATGGACGAAAGAAGAGGGTCGACGAGCGGTCGTTGCCGTAGCTATTCATCTAGGAGAGAAAAGAAAGGGAATTGTGTTCGATCGTTGGCCAAGGAAAAATGCATTGAAGAAGGTAATTGCTCGGATAAAGCAGATTCCGACAATTACAAGATGGCATCAGATGAACCCTAACTTAGTAGTTCCTGTTGAATACTTGAAGTTAGTGGTTGTTTTGCTTATTATTCTAAGTTTATGTGTTAGTGGATTTTTCAGTTGCAAAATTATTGCAAGTAGTGGTGCGTGCAGCATATCATATTGTGGTTAGAATATTTCCAATACCTCTTGTGTACACCCCCAGTCCATGCAAAGTTGATGGACCCCAACACCCCCTGCTCTCATTTCATGTTTTTCTTTTTTGTCTTTATTCATTATTTCTTCCTAATTTCTTCTTT